>VWYH01002340.1:567539-660719 GCA_013399365.1 Pampusana beccarii | reverse complement strand
TTTTTTTTTTTTTTTTTCTTTTTACAGCATTCAGTTGTTAATTACCCATTCTTTAGGATGATCAAGTAATTGGGATACAGGTTTTAGATCAGGCTCACAGGGAGTCTGTGGTCAGGCTAATGAGTCATGAAGAGACTAAAATGTCACTGTACAGCAAACGGACGTCTGCTCAGCTGATATTAATTGCAGGGGCACCACTGAAGCCAATATGCCAGTTTACTGCAGGTGAGGATCAGGCCTTATGTTTACAAGAGTATGGATTTACTGAATTACTTTTAATCTCCTACTTAATGAAATTTAGTACATGTAATTTTTTTTTAACTCTTCGGATTCTGCCTAAAAGCCTTTACTTGCATGAATTGTTCTACTTAAAGTAACGACTTGGCAAAATATCACATGAACAGAGAATTAAATGGAGCTGCCTGTGCCAGTTAAAGCTAACAGACTCAGACCTTTGTGAGTTGAAAGCTGACTATATATATCAGAAAAATCCTTGCCTTCAGGACAGCAGTGCAAGCAAATGGAGCACAGAGCCTCAGTCCTGCACATATTTATTCATATGTATCACTTGCTGGAAGGGGCTTGCGAGTGTTGAGCTGAGCATATACACACGCACTATCAACATAAGGGCCTTAGCTTTCTTTTCAGATTCAAGGAAGTAAATGTGTCATTTTGAGCATTAAATAGGGTGTAAATCAAACAGGCTTGATCATTACCGAAGTGCAGAAAAGTTATCATTTTGAAAGGAAGCATCTTGCTATTTTCTCCATACTGAAGCAGCAGACAGAACGTTATTAATGATAACTGTGTCTGGTTTGTGCATTCAACCGAGATAAGAGTCGACATGTTTGGTAACATCAAAGAAAACCTGATACCTTAAGTATAAGAAGATTAGTATTTACAGCGATCTGTAGGGGAGGCTGTTCCAAGAAGTCGAACAGGCACAGCCAGGAGGGACAACTAGTAATAAATTGGCACTGGGATTCTCTCCTGCGCTTGAAATCTGGCGCTGTGCATAAACACGCATTTCAAGATTTTGTTTGAAACTTGGTCCTGCAGCCAGCGAGGCGATGGCTCCAAGTGGGACGAGGCAGCAGCGAAAGTTGTTACAACACGCTGGGAAAATGGAGCCATGGGCACCGGGAGGCGTCAGGTATTTTGTACAGAGGCTCCCAGGACAACGTCTCCCACACGTTCTGCTGGACTCACCCAACCCGCCGGGACACGCCACTGCGAAGCTATCGTGTGACAGCACAGGGATCTGGAGACTATGACGCAAAACATATGTTCAGGTCACAAACCATCTTACAAAACACAAGACGCAGCCTCTCAGACTAAAGGGCTATGTTAATCCACCTTTTTTTTCTCCAAAGATGAAAACAAAATTATCTATTTTATTGCATTTGTATTTACTTCTAATACTTTTGCATTGACCTCAGCACCAAAAACACGGACAGACCCCAAACTACCTTTATGTGCAGCTGATGGAATTTACAGCCCTGCTCGAAACTGGCAATTAGCTTAATACCACACATTAGACTTTTTTTTTCCTCCTTTTGATTTAAGTGGCAATAGCAATGGCGAACACATGAAAATAATTTAAAAAGTATCCAGGAAAACAGGAAAGTGTGGAAACTTTCTACTCCTGACGCTCATCTTAAATGTGTTAGGAATAGCTCATTGTGAATGATGTCAATAGGATTCTTCACAGGTTGATAGAGAAGAAACTAACACGCTGGAGATAGAAAACTAGGAATATTTCTGCTAAATTGCACATTTGCACCGCATGTTATTATTGGATGTGGTGTTACTTTCACTGCAAAACCCACTGAAATCAATAGGAGGTATTGATGGTATCGAGCTCTGGAAATTATCTTTTGGTGGAACATCTTTACAACATGAAGTGGATCTTCATGATATCTCTCTGCAATAGGTAAGTGTCACTAGATTCAGCTAAAGATGAGAAAGAAGTTTAAGTGACATGGACAAGGTGCACACTAGAGACAACCCAATGCACATGCTAGAAGCAATAACCTTTTAATTTACGGATAAAAGACAACTAATTGGTAAACATACAAGCACTGACTCTTTTCTTCTGCTGTTTATGTCCCCTCAAATAGAAAAGTCAAATTATAATGGTCATGTGTGTCATGAAAGCTGGAAGCCTCTAAAAATACTGGCTGTACTACTAGAAAGCCATATTTATCTCCTAAACCCACTTTCACTTAGGTCAACACTGTCAAAGCTTTTCAGTACAAAATCACTCATAATAAAGGGAATGTATAAAGAAGTGATATGTTCATGAGGTTAAAACAGTATGGGCCCATATAGGATCACAAGTCCCTACAGCAATTCTATTTTAGAGGGGAAATGATGTATATAGTTGCTTTTAATGTAATTTGCAAACAAAGAGAGGACTAGTTATTAAAAAGGTTGGTATCAAAACATTTTCTTGTCAGATATTTTATAAATACTTCATGAAGAAGCTACTGACACTTCCTTGTTCGCTGGTGACTGCGCATGGAGAACAGCAATAGAGTTCATTTAAACTCTGCCATAACACAAACTTCAGAGTGTTTCAAAGGTTTATATCAGTTTTTCCAGATTATATAAATTACCAAGCCACAATTACACAACTCACGGCTCTTTCCAGAATGATCCTAATTACAGAGTCATTACACTTGTGTTTGTTTTTGGCTGAAACATATTAAATATTTGTCAGCACCAGAGTGTGTTTGTACAGGAAAATAGTTATTCTCATTATTAAAAAGAAGAATAAACTAATCCCTCAAAATTGTACAATTCTTTGCCTGTAAGTAAACTATAAGAGCCTCAATCTACCATACTAAAATGCAGTCTGAAGAGTTTCATTTGAAATACTGGTATAATATATAAGTTTTTGGATTTGAAACTCACGCATCAAGATGTGTCTTCATCAGATTGTTGAGTTAAAAGCTCCTGGGAAATGCAGTATTTTCTGCATCACTGCACACCACAACATATTGGTCTAGGCGTCGGGGGGGTGATGAGTCAAACCTTTACACAGCTCAGATGTTTGGGAGTACACCCCACAAAATCAATACGAACATTTGGGCCATATCTGAACAAATCAACATTACTTCATTTGCAAAACTCAGCTGAAGATCTTAAAAGCAGCATTTCTCACATGAGGTTTCAGTAATTCTGCCTTTGTTATGGATACGGCTATAACAGCCCTTTGGTATTTGGGCAGAAATCTGAGTAGAGTGTTCAGAAATGTGTAGCACTTAATATGAATCAAAGTACTCTGATAAAAAAAATTTGCCCTTTGCTACTTCTTAGGTTTCCATCTATTAACTGACCAGGTTTCTCCAGCTGCCAGCATGAGTTATGTTCTTTAAATACAACAGAGCGTTTCTGGGGAAAACTTGTGCCATGTATCTCAGCAGGTGTTAAACCCCTTCCTCGGGCATTTTAGGAGCTCATCACGTTTGACCATCGGTTTTCAAAGACGGACCCAACATCAAAAATGTCCTTTAATTAATAAGATCGTATGAATTCAACTCTAAACCTTACCACTTGAACCTTTCTCCATGGTAAGGCCAAAGCAGAACCCAATTCAAACATCCTCAAATTTCAGGAATGTTTGGAGTCATCTCTGATTTTGGATCTCAACTTCATGGGTTTGATCCACTTGCTATGAAGTCTGATCTCATCCTGGACAAGCAGCAGCATTACTCAATAAAGAGAGTTAATACTAGAACTGTGACATTGGGAAAACCTGCTTGACAAGCAAGCTTGTTTAACCAACCAAAATGCATTGCCAAGATCACGAGCCAGGAAACAGTTTAACAAAAATCAACGAAGAACTTACAAGTGACTAATGAATTCACACGACGAGTATAAGCGGCTGAAACTAGAGAGGAACCAGAGACGAAGATAAAGAGTCTGCAAACAGACTGCACAGGGGGTGGCATCTCACCATTGCTGCACTGATGAAACCACGGCCCCGTTGGCTCTGCTAAAGCGATTGGGTTTCACCTGGTTAAAAACCAGGGGATTTAACAAAATCTGCTGTAGGTTGCCTTTGATGGTTTAATTGCCAGCGTACTTTTCCCCACAGTTTTGACTTTAATCTGTTTATCAGTTGCTCACCTAAATAGAAGTATCTGACAGGAGATCCCTCTTTTTAATACCATAATTGCACAATGTGAAGTCAGAGCTTGAACACAGTAAGTTACAGAAGCAGCTTTTCTGGAGGAAACAGAGATGTCCTGATCAAGAGCAGAGAGGTGATTTACTAGAAGGGTGTTACATAGCCCAAGAAAATAAAAAATTAACGTTTCTTTTAGGGCATTTGAGGTTTTCACCTTCCCATGGAGTGCTTATGGAAATGGATGAGGAACAGCTATGGCATATTTTTCTTTTGCTTTTTATCTTTTGTCCTGCAGGCAGGACAAGGTGCCAGCAGCAGCTAAAGCACTCTTCTGTCCTACAACTGTTACGACACAGTAAGTTTGATTTAAGTTTGCATTCCTGACCCTTATTTCTCCAGGTCATCACAGATGTTGTGCAACATTTGCTTTGACTGGAAGGGCAGGGAAAGCAACCACAACGGACATGGATTTGATCACTAAAAATACAAGTGCGCTACACAGAGCCCCATTAAATGCAAGATTACCTTTTAATACTGTTTGTCTGTCTACTAGGCCCATGTATTTCCAGGCAGGGACCGGGCGATTCCTGCCGACCTGCTGGGTCAGCATCATCCCTGCAGCAACAGGAGCGCTGGGATGGTCACGGACCTATTGCTCAGCAAACCACACCACTACAATTAACACGGAACAAATCAGCGAATAAAATGGCTGCAGGCACTTAAAGGCAGAACGGGGTAAAGAAAATGGCAAACCGATCGCGGCAGGCTTGATCGAAACAAAAATGTTCTCTACACTTAAATACGTAACATTTATATTTCCCAGCCTCTGGAAATCTGACTGAGCCCCCCCATCAGCTGCTTCCTGGAAACTCCCGACAGCACCAGGTACACCCGCGGCACGCTCTCCTTATCCGGACTCCTCCATCTCACGTACCCAACGCCAGCTCTGGAAGCTTTCCCCAGTTGATTTAGTAACAGCTGAAACTTGCTAACAGTCATCGTACAAGCCAGTTTGGCTCATATGGCAACACAGCCGGGTATGTCTCAGAGCTGTCCAGACCGCATTCAGGGGGGTGCGGAGCCCCCAGGCCCCAGCAAGGGGCCGAGCAGCGCTGCCCGCTCTGGATGGCACCACAAGGCCAAGGTCAAGGTCACCTCGGATTCAGAGAGAGCCTGGGATGGACAGTGACGGTCCCTGGTTGCTTCTCCCCAGCATTTCTGAAAAAAGTGTTATCCAGGGTTTTTGCTTCTCACCACTGCATCAGCTCTAACAAAAGTGCCGTTTCTCTGTGTTTTTCAGCAAAGGCTCGCTTTCTCATACGAGGGTAAATATTCCCTGCTTGGGATGTTAGAACGAATCAAGTGCAAGTATATATCCAGCTATAAATTTGACTGTGAAATGTGTTGAAAGGTTAGATTTGTAAAAATGTAGGGCAATTTGACACCTCTAGATCACAGCAAACATAAGACCACAAAATCACGCCTCCAGACTGCTGGTTAATTCCAGACTCCCAAAAGTGTCTCTTGGAAACTATTTCCACGGGGAGCAAAATAACTAATGTAATTGGAAACACTGGAGAAGCAATGGGGAACGAAGGAGGATAAAGAGAGGCGGAAAGTACACACCAAGATGCATACATAGACATATAGTATAATTAGCTTCAGTCTATTGTATAACAGAGTCATAACAAATGAGTCAGCTCCTTAGGTGGTGTAATTAGACTTCAGTGGACCAACACCAATATATAGCAGCTGATAATTATGATATATAATTATATGGACTGATTCTAATCTGTGTAAATTGTTAGTTCAACTTCAATGAGGGCAATAAGGTGAATCCAGTGAAAAAATTGAGCAAGTGAGATAAAAATCAGATGCCCAATAAAATAATGAAGTATCTTATGTTCACACAGCTGCTCTTATCCCAGGCAATTTTTTTAATGAACTTTACAAAGACAGGAATTGCTTGAGGCACCATTAAAATGTGGTCATTTCTATGATGCTGCTCAGCAGCTCTGGAATAGTTGCAGAAACTGTATACGCCAGCTGGGAACGGCGGGGCAGGAAAACGCTATATCCATTTGGAAGTGCAGGGGCAATGCTGGTAGGAGGAAGCAACTGTCCATGCCTGATGTAGGCTGGGGTGCTGGATCTGATAGCAACGTGCTTTCAAAACGCATCACATAACAACACGCTGGAGCTCAGTGCCTTTTGCCGACTGAAACCGTCATCCTCCTAAAAACTCGGAGGTGTGGGTAGAGTTGCCTGCAGTTCTCTGAAGATCTGCGGTATGAAATGAGTGCAGAGGCGTACCTCAGACACTGGCTCCAGTAATTATGTCTTCCAGTCTAGTCCGCGAATCTTGCCTATTAGGAAAAAACCAAAGAGAACTCCAGAAGAAGCTGCTGGATTTGGTACATTGCTGGCTGTGAAAGCCAGCCAGGGTTCCTCCGAGAGCAGATAACGAGCACATCAGGAACCACTTGTGATGTCAACTCCATGCCCTCATAGCTGACCTCATTAAAGGCTGTATCGTGCCCCCAGCGAAACCGACGGCAAAGACATCTGCAGTTTGCTATGGGATGTCTGTGCACTAGTCAGCCTTGAGAGCCACAAAACGCTTGGCTGTTTCTCCATCTGCCACTTCCACCAGACTTCTGGACGTGTTCTGGGGAGGGCTGAGGGTCTCTGCAGGTGTCGATGTAACTCCAGGAGCGTCCCGAGGTGCCCTCAGTGAACAGGCGATGCCGAGGAGAGGTGTCTCCCTGTGCCTCTCCTCAGGGACAGCGAGACGGGCGCTGCTGCAAGGCGAAGCCCCGTGAGCACGGACCACGGGCTGCCCTCTCCAGCTGGAACCCTGCCCTGGGGAAGAACCGCCCTGAGGTGCCAGGCCGCCGCCTAACGCTCTCACTGCTTGCAAAACAAACTCTCAGCACCCTTTTATGTTTTACCCACTGTCTAACGTCAATGCTATTTTGCACTTCAAGTTACAACACATGTGCCATGCTCTCTCCTTCCACCTTCTCCCTCCTCCAAGAAGGGCGAGAAGAGACAGCAGAGAGAAGTTTCTCATGCTCAGTGAGAAAGAGAGAGCTGGGAAGTCAGCAAATTGAGAAGAAAAACCAGCAGCAAAGTGAAGCTGCTGCATCTCCCCTTGGTTCTCCCATCCCCACCCAAGCGTAAGGAACCACCGTGCTGGGAAGGAACTACAGCTCAAACCTCCTGACAAATCAGAGTTTCTCTGGAGAGAGCACAAGCAACTAAAAAGGAATGCAAATGGTCTTTGACCAGTGACTTTTGTCTAGTTGTGGTTTTTGGTACAGTCTACGTGGTTTCTTGTTCGGTGCGGTAATGAGCGTGTGTACAGCAATGTGTTCAATGTGCACAGTGCTGAGAGATTAGAGAGTGAAGGATGGCATGGGACACGTCAATATGGATCTGCCGTGATCAAAGGAGGCTGTCTCTTCTGGGCACAAGTCTGGGTTGGGTTACAGCAAAGGAAAAATGTGAAGTGCTTCTTAATGCGTTTTCTCTGTATTCTGTGCTCTAGGATCACCGTAAATGGAAGAACATCTTCCCCCCTAATAATCCATTTCCTGCATGTGGCTCCCCAATAAATATATTAAAGTTTTGTTTGAAGTTTGCAGTTTGCTGGGAAAACAGACTTGTCATTGTTTAAAACAATAATAATCACGAGTGTTGTTTAAAAGCTGAAGTAAGGTTATGCGCATATCTTTGCTCTGACTAGTTATCAGCCATGAATCTTGTACTTAGGTAATTATTAGAGGTTTCTTTTTTAAAGGGATGATTTACTTGCCCTGTATCCCTGCCAGATTTTCTTTCTTTTTTTTTTTTTAATATTTGAATTTTACACATTAAGTAGGGCATGCTCATTTTTCTTTTGCCTCTGCCCTCTTTTGAGTTATGAATCCCTTCAGTGAGTAATGAGCAGTTGGCAACTTTTGTGCATAAGAAAGAAGATTCAATGAATTCCAAATACGCTACATGGACGCTCCTTTTCCTATATAAAAAGTATAACATTTTTATGAATTGGGCCCGCGATGATCTGGCATTAAATCACTGCCTCCTTTCTTCTCTGTGCTCTATTTATGCTCAGGGGACATGCAGTCGCAATGTGTTATAAATTCAACAGAATTACTAATTAAAAAACCTACCGTACAAAAATAGAACAAAGGGCGGAATTAGAGCCAACAGGATCTGAGCCAGTGCAGTGGTCCCGGGGAAACGGTCTGGGCTGCAAGGCAGGTGATCTGATCCTCATCTGGGATTAACTAACGGGGCTCTCTTGCTCCAAATGATTTACAATCCTGCAAACCCAGCCCCTCGACAGCCTCTGGGCAGCGGGCGCCAGTGGGGCTCCTGCTCTCCTCTTCCCCGTTCCTGCCCCAAAGGGATGAGCAGCTCCCCCCGGTGCCATGAGAATTAGAGCCCGGGGGAAATGAGCAGCACTTCTGGTCTCGCTGGGCAGCTTGGCAGGGCTTGGCAGGACCGTGGAGGATTTTCGCTGGCGGGAAGGTTTCGTGCCATCCCAGGGCCAGCAACATGGCTTGCCTGGGAATCCTGCGGCTGGGCACTGAGCCCCGTGCGGCAGCGTGAGGGCACTGCTCGGGCATCAGCCGAAGGAGAGCTCAAACAAGCAGTTCGTAGGGTCTCAGCAAGAAAAGCGGCTCTTTCCCTGCTAGCTTTCCTAATCATCTGCTCTAAAACGGAAGTGTTCAATATTGAGGTAAAACACGAACTCTAGAAAAGCAAAATACAAAAGGGCGCACTGAGAGGTATATTCTGCACGGGATAGGCTCACTTACCCCACTGCCAAGTATGAAAAGATGCCCAACAAACAGAAACATTAAAGGCTGAAAGATGGATGCAAGTTGGCTGGTTTGTCTGTCAAAACAACACATCCTCAGTACTGCCTGTGGGCAGACACAGAGCTGAGAACAGTATGCTTCACTCTATTAATACCAAATGTCTTTAAAAATAATTATATAGAAGCAGTATTTACAGAGGAGTGTTCCTGGGATGATCTAAGCTCCAACAGAACCAGGAAAAATATCTCATTAGAAATTGAAAGTGGGGGGAAAAAAAATTAATTTATCTTGCAACTCTCTCTGCATGGCCCAACCTCTCCCCCTGGGTTTCTCTGCTGACTTCAGTGGGTCCTGTGCGCACACAGAAACTCTGCACTGGGGAGAGGTGGTGAATGAAACGGCTCCAGGAGCTCTCAGGAGAGAGAGCATAGGTTGTGTAGGGACAAATACAATTTATAACAAGCTGTAAGAGCCATAATCACTGCCTCAGACTGCACAAATAAAAAGACACCTGGCATCAGCTCTGCCTGGGACATAAGGAAGCGTCACTGTCCGTACTCTCTGCCCCACGCTTGCTACAGCAGCATCCAAACCACTTCTGCACCACGGTTCAGCCTCTGAACTAACGCGCAGGTTAACCATAAACAATTTCAGCCCACTTTAAACCTCTGTGCTGTAGGAACCAGTGGCTCAGCAGCTAATTCACAAATGGCTCAGTTGACCATGCAGTGGGGACACAGCAGATAGCTGAGGGCAGTGACCTCGTCGCTCAACCTCGGCTAATCCGTCCCCATTTGCCAGAGACAAGGAAGAAAGAAGACAAAAATGAAAAGGCTACTGTCTGATGTCCCTTAGAACTCAGCAGCACACACTGAAAAATAACTAATCCTCCAGAATGAGAAAACAAGTTAAAAGTCACAAAAATTAAAATAATTTCTGGATTCTTAGCTAAGCCCCATGAGCTCACAGGGCTCCCATACTGAAGGATTTTGTCACGACTCTGAACCAAAAGCCTGTCCTCTTCCCAAATTTCCTGACTCGTCACATAGCTCAGCCTTTGGCAGAGGAGATGCCGCTGAAGCCAAACAGCACAGATCATACCCGAGTGTTTGTTACGTGGCACATACACAACCCATGTCTCTCATTGCAAAGAAGTTTCACTTACACTCTGAATTAATCTTTTTGCATGTTTTCTCTTTTTCCTGCGTAAGTTCAGTCCAGAAATCTAATATATTGTGCTAGAAGTGACTGGATTAAACCCTGCTAGAAGTACAACGAGAAGCACACGGGCACAGGGCTCCTCTACCCAGAAACACGCAGCTCATCTGGAAGTGACTCTGATGCTCAGCACAAGGCACGGGCAGTGGGCCCTTCCCAAATTATTAAGCACCGAACAGAGCTCTCCTAACGGGCAGAAGCCTCAGAAGGAAGGCAGCAGAGGTGATCCTGCCACCCCAGCCTGCCTCCCCTGTGCCTTACGACACTGGACAATCCCTCCTTTACTCCTTGTAGCTATCGGTCCTCCCACACTATGTCCCGTCTGCTCAGACCATGCGTTCCTGGGGCAGGGACTCTCACCCCATTCGGGTAGGTGGGAGCTCCGGGCAGGCCGAAGGCAATGTGCTGCGTAATGCTCTTGGTCGCACCTGTGTAAACCTGGAATAGCCAAAACCAGAGGAGCTTCTCTTGCTCTCCATGATTTAGACCAAGATCTTCATGATCTCCACCTCTAGACATCCATGATCCAGAGCTCCATGATCTGGATTCACCATGCAGACAGCCAAACTCCTCTGCTCAGCCACCACAAAACCTCAAACGATCTCAGAGAAAGAGAGGGGGTGCTAGGGAATCAGCTTTCTAGGAAACCACTATTTATTATTCCATTAAGAATACTGCCTCTTTACCATTTAAATTGCCAATGTGTCATCAACCCCTATATTCCCTTATGACAAAAAAGTCCGTTGCTGCAGCACAGATGAGCCGCACGTCTCTTTGTGCAAGCTTTTATCATTTTGGTCCGTCCTTGCCGCGTGTCACCTGGCTCATGTCTCCCCAGTTTGCAGACAAAAGCCTGGACACCAAGAAGTCACTCAAACACCCTGAGCACCCTGCAATTCAGAGAGTTACACCCTTTCAAAAACCCAGTCTCCCATCGGTAAAGCCTGGAAAAGCCAGACAGCTGGACTCAGTTTAGTGTAGTTTAGCTGAGACATCAGCCCTCTAAAGGAGGAAAATACTACTCAGTGTGAGTAAAAGTGGCACCATCTGGTCCAAAGTGAAGAGACCTCTGCAGCGTGGCCCGAAGGCCAAACCCTGCTGGACTGCGGCTCAGGAAGCGCTGCAGCACACGTAGCTGTACACGGCAAATCGCGCTGCCCGGCCCAGCTCCAGGATCTGCAGCCAACGGCCCTAATTGAGGATTTACTTAGGCGGGAAATGGTCTTCTGGAGTGACGAGAGGTGTCAGGGTTTTGAAGGAATAAGCTCTCTCTTCTCCCCATTGTGACCAGCAGTTTCTCAAATCTCGAGCATTTATTCAAGCGACCAACCTTCAGTAGCAAATGGCTTGAGTTTTGATGTTTAATGTTGCAGGGATAGCAGTAGGCAGCTTTTCTTGTTTTCAGCTCTTTTAGCACACTGTTTTGCCTAAAGCAAAATATGGTTTCAAGCAGTCTCTCTCCACCGCTACTTTCTCCTTGCCTCAGCTAACAGCACCTGGGTATGTATTAAAGATGCTGCAGCAGAAGTTGATGCTACAGGGCTTGCTCACTTATTTCAGATAGTCAGCAATCCAACTTTTTAAAAATGCACTTTTTATACAAAAGAATTATTTGTTCCCTTTTTGTTTTACAACCCAATTTCAAAGCTTTCGAAAACTTGGGGAGGGGGTATGGGAGAGTCATGCACTTGATTGAGACATCAACATAACATGACATTTTACAAAGACTGTCAATATGCCTCCTTAAAGGGACACTGCCATATTAGTTTAAGTGACTGGGTTTGCCGAGATTTCTTTAAGGTTGACTTAAATGTCAGATGCCATTAGCTCTGGAAGTTCAAACAGTCTGCCACTGTGAGCATCTTGTGCAGTGGAGGTTGAAAGGGTCACAGGTAAGCAAAGCCATGCTAAAACACTGCCTACCCTGCCCACGGAGGAAGCAGCTCCGCAGTGAAATGCAGAAAGCAAAGCGTTAGAGATAGGAGATTTACGTGAATGCCTTCTCAAACGCAACACCAGGTCTAGATTCGTACCTCTGCGGCTTCTAGCTTCCCAGCTGAAGTCACAGCGCTCTCCTCATCTATGTGTGCAGGGGAAATCTGCTTGCATTAAAACTTCAGAACATGTGTGTGTCTTTGAGGATAAGAAAAGTGAACTATTGATTAGCAATTGACAAATGCAATAGAAATGTTATATGGGCCGAGAAAGACCTATACATAATTTATAGCTGTGCCAAATATGAGTGACAGCAAACAGCAGGAGGCTTGAGCACAGTATTGATTACTTTAAAAAACTGAGAAAGGCACCGTGCTGAGGACTGGGAGGATAAAGAGGAGAGGCAACAAGCAGAGAAAACAGGAGCAAAGCCATTAAGGATGTTGTGCTACCAGACACTGCCAGACTAAGAAACTGAGACAGTCAGGTGGAGAGCACTGCTCTCTCCTTCCCAATCAATAATACCATGTCAAAACATAAAATGCATGCTTTTGCTCTTAAGTAAAATGTGTCTAAGATTTTTAAAAGCATTGATTCAGGATGGATCAATGAAAATCTAGGCGTATTTTCCTGTGCAAAAAGGGGGTAATAACACTTTGTAGATAATCACACAACAGAAGAGATTTCCAATGCTGGTTATAAATGTCCTATTTATATTACAATCTTTTTGTCAGTTAAGGTTAAGAATAGTAGGTCAAAGAGTCTTGCATTGTTGAAGGGGGGAAGGCAGACATGTAAATGTAGGAGCATGGGATTTCCTTAAAAGACGAATGTAAGGACAGGACTGAGCTTGAGCAGGAGAGACTACGAAACATGGATCCTCTTTAGCTTCACTTCCAAAGAGCTTCCAGGTGCTTTTACTCTAAACTTCTTCACAGGTTCAAAACACCCGACTCCAGAGCAATGCGCAGCTGAGAGGCAATGAGTGAATGAATGAATGGACGGGCTCTTCGGGGCCGGTTCCTACGGGTACTGGATTTCTCCAGCAGCTGCTCAGCTGTGAGGTCCTGGCAAGGCCAGGGCTGGTGTCAAAAAGGCTCCGCTACTGTAACTGTCGCAGAAAAATTTGTTCTAGCAATTCTCATATCCCAAAAGCATGTTTAGCGGTAGAGTATACAATGGTCCTTTAATTAAGCAAGCTATGCGGGGATAATTGCAGCTACAATTAGATTTCGCCTAACAAGGGTTTGGCCAGCATAGAAATGGCATTAAAACTGAAACAGAAAACACATTTACAACTGGCACCATCTTAACAGTATGGAGAAAGAAGGCTGTAAGAAAGAGGGAAAAGTGCATCTGGACTCCTAACTGCCCACTTCTCCCCCAGAGAGAACCCAGCTTTTGTTCCTGAGGATGAGAGGCAAACTGAAGTGAACAAGATCTGTGTTTCCAATGCTGAGGGGGAAACAGACAAACGAGAACCGCACCTGCAGAGGGCGGCTGGAGATGCGAAAGGAACCTCTGCGACGGCTCTCGCCACCCTTGGAAAGCAGCCCCGGCACCTCCCCGGCACAGGGCAGGGGTCGCAGAGGCTCCTGAGCCGGGTGTCTCCGTGTCCCTCAGGTGCTGTGGGGATGGGGACCCTGCTGCTGGTCCCTGTGCCAGCCCAGGGCTCTCTGAGCAGCCCTGGGCACATCACACAACTTGCACTGGGGGGTCTTTCTTGAACTCGTCAGGAAACACGTTTTGGCTTTTGCACATTAGACTGGAACACTGAAAGGTGACGCTATGGCAAAGGAAAACACTTCTCCTTCTTCATAAAAACAAAAAGCTTCAGAATGTTTTAGAACGCAAATTCTAGGCAGTGACTTAGAGCAAACTCATCCTTATTCACTCATTTTTTCAATAGGCACAGGCTGTTATTTCTTTAAAATGTGGGTGATTTTTTTTTTTTTTAAGAGATATCCCACAGATATAGGTGAACAGCATAAGAGGAAGGACAAGAATTATTGTCCACAACCCACTTGAGCAGTAGCAGATTTCCAAATCACCCAGATAGTCATAGAAATAACTTTCTCACAACACCCAGGCATTTTTTCTCTGTTATTCAAAGGCATATATTATTTCCATAACGATGCAATGTTTCACTGTCCCGAACATTTACATGCCCCTGAAGTTCTAATACCGATGCAGTAATTCCTCGGCATCAATAAAATATATTCCCTTTGCGAACTCCTGCTGTTTCCTTCATCATCGGTAAAAACTGAAAAGCCTTACAAAAATAATTATTTTGCTGCACACTGTTTTTCATTTTTGATAGAATCTTAACCGCAGACTTCTCTGAATGCACATCTAAGAAAATCCTTGTCATTATTTCCACTGACCTGAGCAATTAGGTAGCAGCCAGAACCCCCTGCCTCCCGACTGGCATAAACTGCACTTATCAAGCGTCCCCTCCAGCAGCCGAACGGCACAGGCCATGGAAAGCAGAATAAGAGAGAAGCATCTTGGAGAGCGAGGGACATTTGGAGGGGCCGCTTGTGCCCCCTCAGCAGTTCCCCTAGAAGGGGCAGTTTTGCATCCCGCAGACACAGGCCTGGGAGCACATCTGGCCTCTACTCCTCGGTTTTCATGCCGCTGTTATGAAAATGACATTTACCTATTTCCTTTGCAGGGCCGTGGAGGAGATCGATCAGGCAGCTTATATATCCTGCTTTCTGTAATCTCCCAAACTAATTAGCTCCCGAACAGATAGCATGCTGGCAGGCCAGATCCCTCCAGCTTCACCAGGAATAACAGCAGGTGGGAGAATAGCTCCACACACGTTCCCTGCTTGGCCCTTTTCGAAAAGTGCTTGTGACACTAATTGATCGGTGCCAGTGGTGATGGTGGCGGAGACGCACACAACCCACAGGGAACCCGTTCAAAGCCGCGGTAATGAGTAACCTATTGCTGCTTGAAAGCACAGCGACGGGCTTTGAATTCTGCTCCGATTACCTGAGATAGCCAGACCTCTGTCCCCTCCCAGCGTCAGAGAGATGAATCATATTTAACCTATTTGAATTTTACGCTAATGACCTGGGGAAACAACAACAACAAAAAAGATGACAAGTCACTTCAAACTACTCTGCGTTCAGAGGCAGGGCAGGAGGCCTTCAGGAACCTGCCCGGGGGAGGCACGGCTGAGTCAGCACACAAAGGTGCTCCGGGTTGTTGCGCAGCGGGGACCTGGAAATCCTGCTCAGCCGGCAGCGTCGCTCCCCACACCGAAGCCGGCGCAGGCTGTGGGTGACCCCGGCAGCGGGGAACGTCAGGGCACGCACGCACACTTCCGACGTTCTGGCAACCTCAGGCCAAAAAAGCAACCCCTGAGGAGCCTTCCCTGAATGCGGCGGCTGCAGCAGCCCCGAGACGTCCCCAAGCTGTGCTGCGGGCAGACTGCAGCGCCACGGGAGAGGAGCAAAACCGCCGCTCCCCGGAGTTCATCGGCAGTTTCTGAATCAAAGCGGTAAACCTAAAAAGCAGTGGAGACCAAATCACATGCAAACAGTATCACAGGTGCAGTTCTTTTCTGGCCGCTGCTGCTCATAATTTGTCTTTATGCTCAGAGTTGATGCAGCTTTCAAAACCAATACACGGCTCTGTTGCATGATTTATGCAGTGTATGTTGCAGCAGACATTAGCCTTATAAAAAACTCCTCTGCAAACTAGCACAGTGATTAAAAATAGAAACAAAAATATATGATACCACAATCTAGAAATGAGTCAGCCCACTAGTACCCTAAAATACACCTCCATCACTCGGGATGCCTCCTGCAACCACTTCAAACTATCGCCATTCCAGGAATTACTGTGTTCAGGAGAGAGAGGTCTGTGATTCTGGGAAGCTTTGCAAGACCACAGCATCACCAGGGCAGAGAAGAAGTTGCATTGGCTGCAGGAAAGTGTCAGTGTCTCAACTGCAGCAAACACTTCCATGCAGAAAGTGTTTGCGTTTCTTCTTGCCCTGCCTTGGCAAAAGTTCAGCATGAAAATAAACGCCAATCATAGCTGAAAAGTTTCCTTGAAATGGCAGTCTACACCGAGTACTATGCTAGTAGATAGGGACTCTACTTCAAAAGCATCCTAATTTGTTCTATGAATGAAATAAATTGCTCACTTAATTATACTACCAGTTAACACAAAGAATAAACACTCATTGTAACAAGCCAACTGCTGTCTTGCCTCAGCCTCTGTGCACAGAGGAAGACAAGTCTGAGTTCCGGCCAAGTTCTCAACCTAGAGAACACACATATAAAGTTGGGTCCTTCATGTTTTCCAGCCTCTGTGGATCTGTTCAAACACAGCCCACAGGAACAGGCTGTGAGGCAGCTCAAGCCACAGGGACAGTCAGCACGGATGGAGAACTAGTCCAGAGCTGCGACATCCCACCTGCGCTCCCGTTCTCCCAAAACAGCATTTTCTGCTCCCACCAGGGCAGGTGACACACGTCCCCTGCTACCTCACAGAAAACATCAGCTCCTCCCTCAGCGGGGAAGCCCCATTTGTCACAGAGCGGGGCGCCGGGAGCTGCACTCCGCAGGTCGCAGCCGAGCTCAGCACGGGGCCGTTTCCCTCCGGCTGCCAGCCGACCCAGCGGCTTCATCTGCGGAGCCCCCAGGTCCCGCTGGCTCTCTCAGAGCCTGATCTACTCGAGAGCCGAGATCAGCGCCCGTGTTGTTGCAATAAACTGCCGCACATCCATTACCACCACACAACAGCAAGCGGGGGGACGGCTGGGGACAGCACGTCGTGGCTCAGCGCTCTCTCTCATTGCCCGGCCTGGGGCCATCCAGAGTTTGGCCTTCCATCTCTGATGCAGCTTCTGAAGTGCCCTTATACATTGCATATTCTGCTGCAAGTTTTCTGTACTTACTTATTTGAACACCTGAAATGCTGCCAGAGGCTTGAAAATGCGCTGCCAAAGTCACACGTGTGCTATTGGACTGTAGTTGGAAACTCGTCTAGCTTTCACATCCGTTAAACCTTTACCTTGGGAATACTTAGCTCTCCTACCTATCCTTGGAACACTTTAAAAGTTGACAAGGCTCAAATAGGTTTATGAGATAACAAACGCTGTTGTCTTCTCCTGGTAGGGCAGCAAAGACAAGAAAGCTCTGCTGCAGAAGGATGGGTACACCGGACACGTGCAGCAGCAAGAAATCTGGATCTCACGTTCTGCTCAGCAGATGTTCTGTAGACAGCAGAGCAGTGGGCAGACATCTTACCAGCCAGGGTTTCTGTTGCCCCCTTTTTTTTGGCACTTCTAAATGAAGCTTTTTCTCCCCCTTGGATTATATTTTCCAGGGCAGGGACTCTCGCTCAACACCGGAGCTCAGTCAACCAGAGCACCAAATCCATTTGGGAGCTTGCTGTACTACCGTAACACAAACCAGTTGGAGCAGAAACAAAAAGTTTTGGGTTCTGAAAACACATGTTTTTCAGACCTCAGAGTTTAGTCAGGCACTAATAGTAAAGCTGTTGAATAGCATGTTTAAGACTCGGATGGAAAACAGAAACTTCCCCAACCACAAGTTGTACAAGACAATACACACAATGCATTGAATGGAAAAACAGACTGTCTTTATCATCTTAATGATGACTTAGAAAAGCAGATGTTCCAGAATCCACCAAACATTTTACTGCCACTTCTGTTCATTTGTGCACAGCTTTAATGATGTCTTGCTATAATCTTGAGTATTTTTTGCCTCCACGCTCATTTCTATTCCTGTTACTGTGTTAATCACTGTAGGCACTCTGGGTTTGCTTCTGAGACAAGGAGCCTTAGGAAAAAAAAAAAATCCATTCTGGAAATAGCATCACAGCAGTGCTATCCATAAGCATTCCCAGAATTATTCTGCCTGTTATTTAATTAGCACAGACAAAGGTTGCAGAGTGCACAGAAATCTATCAAGGGATCTGCAGTAATATTTGGAGATCATTTCTTTTACTGCTTTATCATTAAAGTTTTATGTACTCTTGCAATTGATAGAAGCAATAAAACACTTCTGAAAAATATACAAGAAGAAACAAAAAAGTAATATAAACGAAATAAACCCTTCTCATCTTAAATTCCACTAGCTCTGCACCCACGGCATCATTTAACAGTTTGCTAGGTCTGGTGTACAGACTCCACTTCACTGGATCATGACAAAGTACTTAGATCTAAATACATTTCCTCTATTTATCCCAGTTGGAAAATCTAAATAGAGCTGCTTGAGTGAGAGTGAATATAACACTGCTTAGTTTACAAAAACTGTATCCTCCTGCTTCTCAAAAGTTTCTCTGAACATAAACCTGGAATGTTACATAAAATAAATACAAATATTTCAGTAAGATACATTGCAATTCAAGAAACAGTTATGGTTGTGATTATGTGTGGATAAAATTATCTGTTGAAATATTTCTGCACTGCACACGTGTCAAGTGATCTGAATAGAAATCCTGACCGTGGTGAAAAGGAAAGTTTGCTGTTTCTTAACCAATACTCCAAGTCCGAGTCTTTCTGCAGGATCCTTCCGCAATCCTCACAAAGACAACAGAAAGAAGATGCATCATTCCAGCGGCTTCTCTTTCACTTTGAGTTCTGTAGAAAACACCACGGCATCCAGCACGGGGGTAGCTAAATGGCTCATTTCATTTGAAAAATGAGTCTCTTCAGGGAAGAGATTGGTGCTGGGCAAATGAGAAGTGAATCTGATCAGTAGGATCTTTATTTCCTGGTTAGAGCACCCCAGAGAGAGCTCAGCTTAGTTCTTAGTTCCTAGGCTAAGTTCACAGCTAGTAAAGGCCCATCAACCCTTTTTTTACCCTGTGAATTGGATTTGATGTCATTAAAATACTATAAATATAGAACTCGGCTTGGCCCTTTTAAGGAGACATATGTCTTGATTAATTTTGTTTTTAAGAATATACTTGAGTGATACTACATGCTAAGCTCAGCACCATCAAGTGACAAGCTTCTAAGATAGTCAGGAAATTTTTGCCAGTAAGTATCCATAGTTTAAAAGTAGCTCAATCAAACACTAAATCAGACACAGTAGCCACAAGGTACAAACGATAGAATCAGCAAATTTTGTTGTCCTGGGAAGTCAGAAGATATTCTCCAGCCACAGCAGGAAAAGCAGGAAAACTTACACAGGGCATTACCATAATTAAGTCAACTAATTGCATACACGTGAGCAGTGATGTTGCGTCAGCAATGTCATCATTTGGACAGATAGTACGGACACAATGAATCACTTGTCAAGACTTTTTAAACACAACATATTTGACAACGATCAGCGAATTCCCAGCATCAACAATCGGTAGCTTCAGTAACATTCAGGATTTTCTCATGCTCATCCCAATGCCAAGTCACCGATTGCAGCCAGTATTCCCCACTCTCACATATAAATCAAGCAAAGGGCAATACGCACACACACAGAGGGAGCCCTCCACCCTGCCTTTGACATCAATTCTTACACATTCTGACTTTTTCTCTTTTTTTTTTTTTTAAACTAGAAGCCAGCTGTTGAAATCTGGACTCAATTCATCTAAAGTGTGAAAGATCATGTCAAGCACCGGCAATGACTCACACCAGGAAGAAAGACACTTTGTGATTTCCCAACTATCTGATCAACTATGGTCTTAGGCAAACAACTGATGCTAGATATTGGATTATGTATTTTTGAAAGTGTGCCATAACAAAGTGTAGCTAGAAATTGAGCACACGGCTGAGTAAGGACATATGGAAAAGGTCTTTGTGCTCATTCTTTATGGAAAAATCATAGCTGAAGAACACGGAAGAGAAAGTGACGACGCTTTTTCAGTGGAATCTCTTTGCATTTGGTAAAAAAAAGCTTCATGACGTCCAGAAATAGGGCTTGTAAGTGCTTTTGATTTCTTTTCAAAAGCTGCCAAAAGGGAAGAACGTGAATCTATATGCAATAGAGCAGAAAAAGGAGAATTCATCTTTTGGCTACAGCTGCCAGGCCTGCCAGAGAAGGCTGGTGATGGGGCCATTAGGAGACCTGGGTGACTCCCCTTGTCCATGCCTGCTCTGCTGTGTCCAGCACGACCTGCACACGGGTTTTATGCCCAGCCTTAGGCAACTCTTTGTGCTCCCCTGTGCCTTTACTGCCATCTAGATCTTGAGAATGACAGCACCTCGGCTTTGTCACAGGGATGTCACAAACCCACCAAGGACAGCGATGCACTTGTTTGCGGGAGCAATGAGTTTGCTGCGAGTACCTGAGTGAGAAGTCAAGGAGACCGAGGGCGCCCGGTGCCCACGCTGCCACTGCTGTCACCTACAGCGGCTTTGTCACCGGCAGAAAACCAGAACACAGTTGAGGGGTACAGAAACCTCGATTTCTGCACTAATACCAGGGCTCTGTGGAAAAGAGAAAGCGAGCAGAGAGAGTCCAAAATAAAGCTATCCTGCTGCACAAGGGCACGTGGCCTACATTTCTTCAATTTTCTATATATAAAAATACAGAAAAGTTTGCCTAACTCTAAACGTTACAGTCCACATCAAGGGACCATAGCCATGCATAGGGTGATAGCCAACACGAGTATCTAGAAGAGATAGGGCAGCACCACCTTCTTGGAGTCCAGTGTTTGTTGTGCCTCGATGAAAAACGTTCAGGTTCACTCCATTTGCAGTAGAACACCTGAACTCAGCGGCTGAAGGCACTGCAACCACAGCACTCCCTGGTTTAAATCCACACTGAAGACAACCTGGCCTCTCCTCAGCCTTCAGGTGTTAATGTTGTCCCAAAATAAAGCAGATATAAGAGACCAACAAAAACATCGGTATCAGAAAGCAGTAGTGAGGAGTTTACAAGTAAATAAAATAATCTGATCCCTGTGTAGCTACGTGCTCTTGCATTTGTACTTTATTTACCTGTAACTCTTCATAATGTAGGAAAAAATATGGGCTTTGTCTAGTTGGAGCGACTGGTTTATCTCTTCTCCTGACCCTTTAATTTGTCATATAGGCAGCATCCCCTCAGTGAGAATGTTTCTGGCACTCCAATGCTGCAGTTAACTTAATAAGGAATGTAAGCACAGTTAGATAAATTAATTTCAAGGTCAAGCACACTGACAACGGAAAATGGATGCAAGTGGCAGGTAATAGCAGAAAATTCGCATGCATACTGATACACTGTTAAAGGCAGATGTTACTAGATAATTTAATCTCAAATGTAACTGATGTTTTCAGTTGCCCTTTTCCATTAAAAGAATTGTAGCAGATGCAAAAATCAAAGATTATTCAAAGAATTAAGATATGAAAAGCATGTTAGATCACTAAACTCCAATTAGTTAAATTAAATTGTATACCATTATCTACCTGTAGCTTTATTGGTAGCCAGCATTAGCACTCAGCTTGAGCAATAATAAAATTAGAGAATAACACTTTAATTGAATTGCACTTAAAAGGATCACGCTGACAAATGTGATTGTATCTGGCTGTAATGCACACCTTTTCCAACGATCATTAAATCCAATGAAATGAAAGTCACAGGATCTTGACAGCTCTCTGAAATAATCTGTGAACCATGCTGTATCTCGCAGTTCCTAATCAATTTAGAAAAGCCTCATTAAGGCTCTGCAGCTAAAGAACACTTAAAAATCAAAACAAATTACAACATGTTATGGATAACTAGCTAATCATATCGATACAACAAGGATGTCTTGTGTTGCAACAATTCATTTCCTTTGCAAGAAGCGTTTGCCATGGATGATTTAGGAATTGTTATTCATAACTGCAATCAGTCAGCCCTCATGTCAAGTGTTTTCATCTTTGCTCATAATAAACATTTCTTCTGCTGTGTCTTTACCATATTCTACATCTAATACCGGACTCTATGATTGCATGCCTGTTAATTACTTGTGTGTCTGTGTATTATTTGTTTCTCTCCTTTGCTGTTTTTGCGTCTCTCTTGAGTATGCAGAAACAATGATGTGTGATCCTGGGAACAAATTAGACATTATCAGATACCCATGTGAATATTTCTTGGCAATTTTTGTTCCCCATGAGTAAGTACTTTGTTGCTGGATTATTTAACAGCCAATAACTCACCCTCACTCTCTCCTACCTTCGGTGGCTGTTTCCTTTTTATATGGCAGCTAATACAAAGTAGTGTACGTTGATGTAACACTTACACATCAGCAATTTGAGCTGGGTAATTTAGCAGATTAATGAGACCAGCAAACAGGCATTTAAAACTGAGGCATATCTGCGGCACTCATTCTTGATCTACTTAGTCAACACGGACTTGGCCAGTCACCCTTCCCAGCGGACTCTTCCCAATCACATGATAAATCATTCTTACTCAAATATTTCTTTTTAAGGATTCTCCCTCAGTCTTAGTTGATAAAAGTCCCCGGCATCAGACAGGGTGTATGGAACCAGATACAAGCTCCTTTCCTCCAACACGGACACTATATTTAGTCACTTACTCTTGGCTGTTGATTAATGTTCCTCTAGCTTTGAGCCTTTGAGGGATTGTTATAGTGTGACTTTTGCTCTCAACAAAGCATAAAATTGGATATAGCACTAAAGAGCCACTGTATAATACCATCCTGTTTTCTGTCCAGTGGACTGATTTGCATGGACCACTCCAGACTGACATGGGAACAGAGTTTAAAATGCAATAGTACATTAAGACAGAATATGATACTGATATTAAATGCAATTTATAAAGCAGAGGTTAAGCTATCTGAAGAAGTATGGCTTTAATAAATACATGCTGTTTCTTCTGTTCTCCTTCTGCATGAAAAGCAGAGCAGGATTCCAGAAAACATATGGATTTCTACATACTATTTAAACCAGTTTTTAATACTTGCCCAAGGTATACAAAGTGGCTATTACACATGGAGCATACTGCTCGCAAAGGCAATAGGGAGTCCATAAACATTTGAGAGGGGGTTAGAGATTTAAACGTAAAGATAACAGATCCAATAAGCGACCAGAGGTTTAACACCAATTAAAGTTAATATTATTGGCACCGTGGTAGTACCTACAAGTCTAGTCATGCCAGAACGCTTTTTCACACAGCAGAAAACAGAAACAAAAGACAACCCAAATATCTCTGGACATTCTTCTCCAGGAGAAGTCTCGCAACCTCATCCTCTAGTGAGATGTTGAAGGGCTAATGTTGTGGGAATAAATGTCTGTCTGTAAACATCTGCATTCTGAAGAAACACAACCATCCACCGGGACAATAACAGCTACTTCAGACTGGGAGAAAACTGAGGGAAGCTCAGGAGTGCAAGGGAAGAAAACCCAACTGATGTGCCAAGCATCCCTCTCCATGTTGCTACATGGAGCACTCTTTACATAACCCACCAATTCATTAAGAACAACACACATTTATGGTTCCCCTCAAGGCAACGAAAAATAACTAATGTACACGTGCAATAACTTTCCTTTTAGCAAGAAACTTCATCAGGCTACTTCTGTTTCGAACCAAAACACAATTGGACCCAGGAACAAACGGATTTGAATATGTTTATAAACAGGAATCCTGACAACATTTTGAAACCTGTATGAGAAGGCAAATGATGACTGGGCTTGCCAGAAAAATACATTAAGAAAGAAAGCAGATGGGCCCCGGGGATTTTCTGTCATCCCAGTCCCTGTTATCACAACGCGGTGCCACGCGGGCACCTCCCCGGGGCCTTCGCTGCCCGAGGCCGGTGACAGTGACGTGGGGCTTCTGGGGAGCCCAGAGCCACGGGAGCACCCGGGCGGCCGAGAGGCCACACAGCACCTCCCTCCAAAGGAGAACGGCACCTACCGAAGGCTTTCCTGTCCTTTTCAGGTGTCTGTGCTGTTCACAGGTGAACCTGCTACACCTGACCCAGGCAGAACCCAGCAGATGCTCATGGTGACTCTTCACGTGTGCGATTTTGGTTCAGGAAAGGCTGAGTTACGATGTTTGCTAGTCCTTGACGGCTATACAACGCCAGTTCTAAGCATGAAGTCTAAATATAAATCAAAACTTAGGCAACCACTGTTGCCAAACACAAATTTTCAGAATTCAAAAAAAAAAAAGAAAGGTATTTGACATTTATTTCTGTATTCTTACTGATTTCTTCTGTAAAAGCCTGTAGTGTTCACCCTAACCACAATCTGAAACCTCTCTTTGCAACCACAAGGTCTAAGAACTTTATTTTATGGATGGAATACTATCACTTTTTCATATATTTCCACAAATAAAAGTACTACAGAAACCACCAAATATTCAGAGATTCCGGATAAGACGACCGCAGCTGGTGATGTTGAAAAGTTACAGTTGCAATATAAGCTGGGCTTTGGCTCTGGGCTTTCCTCTGCCTGACCATGAGAGTTTACGTCTCAGGAAAATCAGACTCATACAAGTTGTGCACCTCAGGAGATGGGCTGTGTGCCCTCCACACGCCCCAACGTGGGACACGGACAGTACCAGATGTCATTTTGAGCTCAAATCCACTTGTAACACCCACAGCTTAGTACAGAACTGCTCTGAACGGTTCACAACTCTTCTGTGAACAAAACCTTCCCTGCGAATGGGTTAAAAATGTGTGTCTGTGAAATATAATCACATAAATTTTTCACTTTCCGTAATTTCCTTCTGTCTCTCTCCCAACTCATTTTCGACTTACTCTATCTCACATCCATTCTCAGCACCCAATCACGATCCCTCTGAAGCTATTTTCCTGCTTAAATGTTGCTGGAATAATGTTAACAAGATTGTTATTATTATCAGATTACAGTTCACATGTGACTCAAAACTGCATGAAGGGTCTGATCCTGCCACCCTTGACATCAATTGTGGTTGCATTCAATGAAACCAAAAGGTCTCACTCTCAGCAAGCCGTAACTCCAGGTCTAGTGGCCATTTATTATTCATAAGCACAGCCTGGGACAGACTGATAAATGACCCCTAACCATCCCACTCAATTTCAAATGGGAAAAGAACCAGAATGGACTGATTAATGGCTCCAGCAATCTCAGGTCTTGCTAACCTTACCTTTACAGGGAGAGGGAGGTGCCTGATGGGTATAATATTTATATAACAAAGCAATTATCTCTGTAATATGGATTGTCTCAGGACCCATTCACTCCAGTTCAATGCGGTGGGGCTGTGGAACACATTATCTGACACAGCACGTAAAACTGATAGATGGATGTTTGTACTGTCCGGTTTGCTGGCAAAATGCAAGTAGACATCATCCAAATGACAAACCCTGCACCAGACAGGGAACAGTGTGCTGGGCACAGAGGGATTTCACGTTCGTTTGACTTAAGTGGGGGTTGTGTTAAAGCAGCAAGAAGTGGTGAGGTTGCTGGCCAGAGCGTGAGAACACCTGCATGAAGCTGACACAAGGAGAGTAGCCTCAAGTAACTGGATCATCCATCCCTTAGCCTGATCCAGAGGGTGTGTGTCTGTCTGGGTAGCCATGAAATGTCCTCAATGAGGTTGAAGGAATCCAATAAAGCCACAAAATTACTGGTGAGAGGGCATAACTCAAAAAGACGTGAATGCAGATGTCAATGACTGTAAGAAGCCTTCAGGGACTTAAACAGGCTGCAAAGATGAGATTACCAAATTCAGTAAAAGAGGGGGAAAGCAAACAGAAAGAAGCTCTGCTCTGTAGAGGACAGCACAGCACTCCTGTTGGGAGTACACAAAGAGGAAAGACAGCGCTGAACGAAAAGCAGGAGCTGAAACACCCATCGGGGGCTTGGCTGCGGGAGAAAAACCATTATAATTTGGCGGTATCTGGGTAGCGATACGGGGCAGTGTCAGCTTTCAGCACAGGTGACGCGGTGTCCCAGCACAGGTGACGCGGTGTCCCAGCACAGCGTGGTGGCCACTGTCCTGCCCACGGGCTGGGGTGGTGCCTGCAGGGAGGGGACAGCCACCCCTCTCCAAGCTTCCCTACTCATTTTTTCTGTATTACCTGAAAAGCTTTCAGCTGGCTCTGAAACGGGGCAGGCAGCGGGATGTTCTCTCCGCGGGGAGCGGGGCACGGCTGATCCAGCTCCACACAGCACTTGTGCCCTGGCTCCCCAAGAGCCGCCCTCCCACGCTCGTTCCCACCCTTCACACCGCTCAGGCAACGAGAGCGAAGCAGATAACAGCGGTGACCTACTTCCAGCCTCCTTCCACAAGGAAGCCGCCTCATCAAAAGCTCCCCAGGAGCCCAGTTCGGCCTCAGAAATCCAAACAAGGCAGAAATGTCAGATGTCAAAATAGCAGGTGGGTTGCTCTGAACGTCTGCAAGTGGTCGGCAGGTACCCGGGTGAACCGGGCCCATTAAGAGATGTAGGAAACGGGACACTAATTTCACAGGCTGTCTCGGGAAATCCTGCAAGAAGAAATTGCTTCTCCTGCTGCAGGCAGAGCCCCGTGGACACAAAGAGCACTTCGCCCTCCAGGAGCTCCACGCTGGACTGAGATCTGACACCACAGAAGTTGCGGCAAAGCAAGCAGGCCACTCAAGAATTGCAGCAAACCTGGTCAAAATTAATAGACCTGGATTTATGGCAGAGAGAATCAGTGACAGTGAACCAAAGAGGAGAGGTAGAATAATAAAAACAGAACATTAAAAAAAAAAAAGTGCTTTTAAGTGATCTCAGCTGCCACAACTAACACACACCAGCTGTTACAAGTTGCAAACTGAAAGTCTTGGGTAGAGGAACAACTTGACCAGTTCTATTTAATTACGAACAGGGCTGCACCCAAGATGTGTGCCAGTAGATGGTGTGTTTATTTTAACCGAATAGTTACCTGAACTAACTAGAGCTTCCTTTAGCACTGCTGCTTCGCTTTGAGCCCGTATTGCTTGTTGAACATGCTTCAATTTTACCCTCTGAAGTTCTCCCTCCTCCTGCCTGTCCCCCTGTGAAATGTCACAGACGATCACTCTAACCACCACGATACAAAGGTTTACATCATTCAGCGTAATGTGCTATCCATATTTGCACTTCAAAGCATTGTGCTCTTGCAGTTAAATATAATCCCGTGCCATCTTTTATAAGACGAGCAATAGAAATACCAGGATCTTTCCTCATATGCTGGCACAACACATCCAGGGTTACCTCTGCTGTTCTATCCAGGTTCTGATTTACCTTAACAAATGTCTGTGCCCCTCAGACCAAGTGAAAGCAGCTGGAAGTTTATGGATTTTAGCGTCCTCTTGACATGCAGCACTGTTTCAGACACATCTTGGCTCAGGCTCCAGTTCTTGCTTGTTTTTACAGTAGATTTCAAGAATTTGTGCAACATCATTTCATTTGCTTTTATCTTACGGTAGCTCGTTCAGCCCCTTTTCACAATGAGAGTCTGACACTTCTGTAGCTCAACGTGGCTGCACTTTTTTATTTTTTTTTAAAGTAGGTCATGTGAAACACGAATGCATTGCATCAACACATCCAGAAGGGTTGGTGCATCCCAGTTCAGGTGCTTGGCCCTCGGTACCACTGTTCTCCATGCTCCCTGGCCACCACATCCCCTGGCTGCCCCCAGCTCACCCATCGCTTCTTCAGAGAGAGATGGAGGGAAAAGGACCAGCACTTTATGGGAAGGGGCAACATAGAGGAGCCAAGAACCAGGAACTCTACATCTCCTCAGTGTGGCTCAACCTGACACATGTCCCACCTGACAGCCACAGTAGGTCCAAAACATTTCTCCTGACAGGCAAGGTACTAAATGATGGAGCTGCTGACAACATCTCCATTTTCTTCTCCTCTACCCGAAAACAACAGCCTACTTACTTCTTTAAATCAAGCAGCAGTATGACTGGTGCACATCTCAAAGCCCAGCCTTCGAAGTTGATCGGTGACCCATGAGAAAAGAAGGTGTGTGATTAATGCTGTAAGATAGTTCATAAGCTGATTGCATAAAATGACTGAGAAGCAGCAGCAGCACAAAACTTGAAAGCTAAGGAACATGCTCCTGCAACACACGTTCAGAACTTCAAAACACACACACTTGTTGGACTTAAAGGACCGACAACAAAATTATAAGCCAGAACACTGAACTACTTGACTCACAAACAATTAAAGCATTCTTTCAGCATAAACTGTTTTTGTAGGGTTACTTTGCTCAAGCAGTACATACAACACAGTGGATATGCTCACAAGAGACGTATCAAACTCTTAAATTTCTTTTCCCATAAATATCGGCCAGTTTAATTCCCTGAAGTGAGATGTGGGCTGGACCCCCAAACTGAACTAAACTAGATCTGCCCAACTTATTTTCTGGGGCAGCAGCAGACTTTATCTCATTAAAAGTGGCCCCGGGTTGTATGGTTTTGGGTTTCCTAAATTCACTATGTGGTAATTCCCACCTTTACTGTTTTGAGTGGGAAGGGAAGGTGTTCATGGACGAAAAACCCCTCTCTTATTTCAGACCTACCTCTGCTCCTCTAGCCCTTTTGCAAAAGAATTACAATTGCACTCATATATTTCAAGGCTGGCATCATTCAGCTTCTGAATCAATTTGGCAAGTCCTATATTTGAGAGGCATTAAGTCCGTTGGGAATTTGTAGCTAACTGATCATACTCTCAAATGGAACAGTGCTCAAGATTTTGTACTAACAGCAACACAACCTCTCCTTTGCTTCTAAACGCACAAAACTATTTTTCCCAACGTGGTGTCCAACACAATTCTTATACTTGCAACTCTCTTAGTACCCAAAAGTCCAGACAGACTCCGAGTCGCACTCAATTTTCTAATTCCCTGCACAGTATCAGGGTTTCACCTTCACCTGAAACGCGTGAAAGAATCAACTCTAAGGCTGCTCAACGGAGTAACCGTTCCAACATGTGCACAGATGTGCGATCTCGCCGTGTCTTTATCTCACAGCTGGTTCCAGTCCCAAAGGCAGCAAGACTAGAAGGAGTTTGTTCACATCTGGTTACAAAAGATCTTAAAAACATGCCTGATGTGACTCAGGGTTAAAAGGGTATCTAGCCTGGATCTTGGAGTCTTCTTCAAGTAGGATTCTCATTCTGTTTACTCTCAAGCAACATTTTTCAATCAGGTGTAGCAACAAGTAGAATACAATAGCCTCAAGATCCAGCCCCTAATGCCCGGTTAGCGCACGCTGACACCCAACTGCAATTATTTTCCTTTCCTCACTTGAGATACAAAGCGTCCTGTCTGCCAAGAACAGCCCAGCACAGTTATGCCTGTCTTTGCTTGATGCGGAATGATTTTCCACTGTAGATTCATTATGTCATTGACTTCAGTCACGGGAATATTAACATTTTCACACATGTGGGAACTCATCTTGTGAACGCAAAGCTCATTTATTACAGTGATTTCTTCAGAGGCTGTAGTGTGCTTATTTTATAATGAGGTTTATAATAAGGACAGATTCTGAACTGGTGAAAGCATGCAAATTTACCTGAAATCTGAGGTTTACAGCCAAGACTGTTTATTGCTGGTAATTAGTGGGTTTTTTTTTCCTTTTTCTTTTTGCCTTTTTTTTTTAATGGTGTCTTGAGTAATTTAAAATGTAACGTAACAAGAGAAGCTTGGGGACTTTGCAGCAGAGTGGCTTTTGATTGCTTACTCTCAACTTATTAACAACTCCAATAAGATTGAGCAATTTAAAGAGAAGGGGCATCTCCAAAGCCACACTGCAAGACATATTAACACCTTTGAATGACACTTGAACTATTGGACTAAAATCTGAGGAAAGAATCAACTGCACTCTCCCTGTATAGCAGAACAGAACATAATTTAGATATAAATGTTAACTTAATAATGCTATGCAGTTGTTGCAGCAACATAATTAGAACACATTTTTATTTTGGAACGTAATATATTAGTTTGCTTAGAAAACACAAAACGTTCATGTTTACGAAACGCTCATCCAGTTAATGCTGCTGTAATTCTGAGCACAGAAACATACAATGAGTTTCGGTCAGATATTCACAAATCTGTGCAACAAGAGAAAATGAAAAGAAATCAGATGCGGTTTTGAACACATATTTGTAAATTCTGTTCCATAAAATATCAACAACTAATTATCTGGGTCAGTAGAAGAGGGACCCGCATTTTTATTAAGGACTTTAATAACACAGCAGCTCCTTTCACAGATGTCATAGCTACGGTTGGTATTAATATAAATAATAATAAAAAAGAAGTCTCATTTTATTGAATTAGTAAGAGGTGGTCTCCCTGGTGGTTGAAAAGAGAAAGCCCAGTAAAATGCTACTTTAGAGCTTCCTGGAAACGTGATGAATTTAAAGTTTCAAATAAAGCAAATGTACCAATTCAAATAAATTGATCTTTTTCACCACGTGAAAGTAGATATTAAAGATATAATTCTCTTGAGTTTTATACCTACCCTGTCATTGATACGACTGCAAAGAAGTGTCATAATTTGGCTTAACTCTTCTACATGAAAAATCAAACCCTATGTATATTTGAGTATCCTTCCTAGTTAAGCTTATTTGAAACACTGCAATCTCACTCTTATTTGCAAGAACAAAGCATTTGATTGCACCTTTTCACTTCCATTTTAAAACTCGTGAAACTGCTGCCGATAAACACACAGAAGTGGCAGGAAGAAATCACAGCCAAAAAAGCAACACGTAGTAGGAGCACGTGGACAGGCTCTGACTGTCCGGTGGGTTACACCATGCAGCAAGTGAGGAGTAAACTACCTCGCACCTACACGAGCCAGGTAAGAGCGTGCATTTCTAGTTCACATGCACGTGAGTTATGGGGAGGGGAATGGGGATAAAGGCCTCTCAAGTTTAAAGCAAACACAAGTACCAACAGCAACAAGAAATATTGTTGGCCCCATCGTTGTAGAACAAATATTTAATGTGTGAAACTCATCCAACCCAATGACTGGGAAGTTAAACACCCCAAATTCCTAATCTCTCCAGAGACAGCCTCACTACTTGCAAGCAAATCTCACGATTTCTGAATGTCTGAAATATACATGACTGAAGTGGAAATAAGAAAAAGGACCCTCTAGGTGCCACTATGGATCTTCATGCTCTTGAAAACACAATAAAGGAAAAGCTGATCTAAAGTTCATGTGTCAAGTACGGGTAATGTGGCAAAACTGCATGCCGAAGGGTTAATTTATCCTTGGAAATCATGTGTCCATCATCTCTCTGTGCACCCACTGAATGAAATCCAACCCACTCAGTCCAGGGATCTATGCACAAAGGTCATATTTTCTCATAAACTCCAGCAGACGAGCAGACACATCTGCAGAGGGCTCTGCCCGTGAGTAACGCACTTCCCAAGCCTGCAGCCCAGATCCACAGATTAGGGGATAAACGATGCCCAGTCAGAATATCTGACCTCTACAGAAAAAGCCTGATTTTTTTTTTTTTTTCCTTTCTCCAGACAGTCAGCAACATGTGATCGGCACATTATCCGGGGCCAGACTGGTTTGCAGGCGCGGGCTGATACAAGTACGGGCACCGATGGGCTGCCCACGCGTTCCCTGCCATAGCTGGGTGCCTCCGTCCCCGCTGCAAGGGGCTCGTGCGCACAGACACCGCACGGCCCACACGCTCCACAAGGCCAGCTCCGAGCCGGAGCGGGGCATGCACGAGGTGCTGCACCCCAGATAAGAGCCCTTCTGCAAACAGCTGCAGCAGGAACCAGCTGTATCGGTGTTACCAGGGACTTTCCATTATCTGAAGTGTTCCAGCTCCGCTTTACCTCATAAAACAAAGCTGGCTGTGTTGCTAACCCTGAGCACTGAAAAACCATAAAGCAAGAGTCGCACACATAAATCACACCTAAATGCCTTCTGGGTTCTGAGCCTTTAAAGTTCACATTTTCGGGCTCTTCTCCATAACCATAAGAACTAAAAACTCTCTTTTTACATGAAAATTGAGATACTTTCCTCACCACTGGAATCCACAAGCTAGAACTTCAAGCAAATAATGCAAGCCGGGAGATGAACTCCGGAAGGCTGGTGGCGCGGTGCTGATTGAGCCCTGGTTTCTGGCAGCCTGCGGGTGAGACTGAGTGTGAAGCCCCACAATGTCCTTCGGGGAGCAGACCTGAGGTCCCCGTTGTGCACATCACCAAAATTAGGTCAGTCTGAACTTCGTCGGGCATTGGAACAGGCTGCCCAGGGCAGTGGTGGAGTCACCATCCCCGGAGGGGTTTAAAAGGCTTTTAGACGAGGTTCTTAGGGACACGGTTTAGTGCTAAAGTAAGGTTATAGTTGGACTCTGATCTCTTCCAACTGAAACAATTCTATGATTCTATGACACCCAGCACTAGCCTGGAGGGTCTAGTCTGGAGGTCAGCCAGGCTTTGACACAAATCCCTCTGTGAAGCATATCACGGTTATTTTGTCCGCCCTACACTCATCTTGTTCTCATGCGACTGAGCAAAACCCTCCCACTACACCAATTTTCAAATGGTTCTGTAATGGGAGCCTGTAATTTATCAAAAGGTCCAATCAGGAACTCCTCTTTGTTGCCCTGTGAAACCATCTCTTTAGAAAGTCAAGAAACATATCCCACAATGTATTAGGCCCCAACACTTGTAAGCAAATGGTCACCTTTTGGATATGCATCTGGGTCATTATATAAACAAAGCACAAGCACCACAATAGGGCCGAAATCTTATTGTCTATGAGATGCTTTTAGGCAAATATTTCAGCTGCAGATGGTAAATACAGCTTCAAAGCATAACGATATCTGACTGCAAAACAGCTGAGTCAGGTGCATTTACTAAAGTGTGGGGAGCCAAACACTAATTACAGTGCGGTTGCACCGAGATTAGCATTACATCTGACATATTTTAAAGGTAGGCTTCAACCAGTGCCAAATGAATTCGATGAACCTCCATGAGCTTCATCCATAGGCATTTTATTGTGGCTAAAGAAGAAAGCTGCAATAGATACAGAGCGCATTAGAAGATATGCTTCTCATTTCTGAGAATCAGCACCAAGTCTTCCCGGAGCTCTACGTGGCTGAAAAGTTTAGTCACTCACAGGTGTTTTGCTGCCATCTGTCAACAGCTGATTATTGCAAACCTGTTTACTCAGAGTAGCGCTGTGAGAGAAAACTTGCTATCTTTGCTCAATCTCTTTATACAGCTCCTGAGCATCTTCCCCCAGAACCAAACCGCCCCGGGGGCTTTGGGAAATTGCAATCCACATCCCTAGATGAGTTTCACAGCTGGCCCCTACTTCTATGAAGTTCCCGAACTCCAATTCTGGCTCAGAGTCCTGAATTCGGAGACTTAATTATAGCAGTGTCATTCAGAGGAAAATCTTCACAGGCTGGGGTATTGCCATTACTTGCCAGATGCATCCACACCCTGGTACTGATTACATGCGTTACTGACCTCAGCTGAACCATGAGAACAATCAGGCTAGCCCTGGTCAGGAATCTTCCTGACAAGACCTGGTTTCGCTGGAAGAGGCAGACGAGAACCCAACGCGTTTCACGGTCGCTTGCTGCACACGCTGAGCTCCAGACACGTCCCCAGCAGCCCCGGCTGTGCCGGCTCGGCAGGGCCGTCCCTGCCCCAGCCCGGCAGCTCTCGGTGGGAGACCGAGAAGCCGGGGTGTCCAAGGGCCGTCAGCCCGCAGAAGAAGGCAGGCCCGGCCCAGTGTGGAAGGCAACTTGTGCCTGAATTGCAAGGGAACTTCAGCACATGCCAAAGGGTTCTGGAGAACGCAGGAGCGGGTCCAGAGTCGAAGGGTTTGCAGCAGAACGCGCGTCTCTGCGTGGCCTCCTGCTGCCATGGATGGAGTTGGACACTGAATGTTTTTACTTACACTCGCAGACACAGAACCCTTGAAAATCTTCCCCCAGCAGATTGTTGTCCTGGCCAGAAAGATGCAGCTGCTATGTCTGACCATCACCACTGGATTTTTCTGATGTGAGCAGGATTTTATTGAATACGTATTTATAAGTTTCTATTTATAAATATTTATAAATACAAATTGTTGCACGGGAGTACCTCTAACTACAAATAACATGTTTTTATCTGCAACCTTCAAAGAAGGCGTTCAGCATTTTCCTCCTAAGTACAGGCACCACAGGGCTTGTTTCAATCTGATTATATCTCTTTAGGTAAAGAACCTCTAATCTTGCTCAACAAGCATTTTGCAGAGTGAATGGGGTGATGTGCTGGACACCAGTCCTGTAAGAAGATATACACACTAAACCTAAAAGATTCCAGGCTTTTGGTCTCTGCCTCCCTGAATCAACTCCCTCACCAACAGCATTAGAGTAAGTCAGCCATAAAGGAACAAAAACCAAGAAAATGCTTGACATCAAATTGTCCCAGCTTCAGAAACCAAGGTTCAGCATCACTGCACCTTCCCATCCAGCACTATCCCATCACAAATACTTTCATTTGATTAGACTGATCCATTGGCTCCTAGTCGATATTGCTTAACCCTCAAACCATTATGCCCTATTGAAAATAATTGGTAATGACAGTTTCGGGTTTAATATTTAATACAGTGGTTAAATTGAGTTCTACTGTTTGCGGTTATAGTTTCCATTGACTAATAAGCAAGTCAAGAGCAAAATGCAATTTTTCTTCAGCTGTTACACTACCAGAGAGCTAAACACCATGCTACTCATAATAGCCTTAAACAGTCTCAGAGAAACAGCTCCCAAAGCCAAGTCAAATATTACACTGATTTGTGGTTTACTTGTTTTCCTTTTTATTACTGGAGGACTGTCTTTTTAGCAGCTTTAAGGAATGCTGCAAGGTGGACGGATCAACCGAAAGGCATTTCTCTGCATGTCAGACACCCCTTCCCACGGCGCCCTGTGCTCGGGCTCCTCGAGCCGGCGCGGCTGTGGGGACAGGACGCAGTCCCCGACCCCGCTGCCCGTCCCACCGCGGCAATGCTGCCCTCGGCCACGCTGCACGCCGGTCAGAAACACCTGCGAGGAAAAGGAGATGGGACCTTCCCCTCATGCAAAGCTGCCATCTCGGAGGAGAAGCCCTCTGCATGTCGCTCCCTTCTCCGCACAACAGAAGAAGAAGGTTGCGGAAGAGCTGGGCTGGAGCGACTGTGAGATATCTCAAAGTAATGACAAACATATGGAGGTTTGTCCTGCAAGGGCTCACCCACCTGTACAAATTTTGGGTCAGGTTACCTGGTGTCTCGCCAGTAGCTTCAAAAGAGCTTTATTTATTTACTCTAGCCAAGAATTTGGCGCTTTATTTTTTAATCTGCCCACATCTTTCACCTCCTCCTGTAGCGCTTGTTCTCCCAGGGCTTTTTTTTTGCCATTAACACTCCCAGTTCTGGATGATTATTACATTAACAGGGATTCCAGCCGAGGGTGGGGCTCACTCCCAGCAAGTTAGTCAGTGTGGGTCCGCACTCCCCCGTGGCTCGGTTCCCACCAGTATCTGAGCGGGCTTGTACAAACCGCAACCGCTGCTGTGATTTACTGGAAAGAGACCCCTCACGTGTCATTCACATCCTGAGCGGATGAGACAGAAATGACACCCAAGAACCTGAATTACAGAAAGAAAACTGACACTCGCTAAACACGTCCTGTGTTTTACCAGTGCCAGATGCTGCTTCTGCAAACGTTCCCTGCTTGCTCCTATGAGCTGAGCTTTTCTGTATTACTCCGAATGAAGAAGGCTCTAGAGACTCCAGATACAATCTGAAACACACTCCAAGGACCAGATCCTTCAAAGCCTTGAGTACCTCCCCAGATGGGCTAACTACTTGTCTCTGTAATTTTCTTTGGGACCTATAAAGCACTCAGCGTCAGACTGAATTCTTAGAAAAGGATTTGCCAGGACCAAAAAATTAGTATTGGAATTTAGTCTTACAAATTCTTCACCACACTGAGACAGAGATGATTTGAGAAGGCCCACAGCAGCATGCACCCTTTGAGAGACGAGGCTCCTAGTTCCACACCTCACACTTGAACTGAAACTCAGATATATTGAGAAATAACTCACAACACTTAAAATGCAACTGTCCCTTATTTAACATCTACTATAAAAGCACATTCAAATGAACCTTCTGAACTAGACGGTCAAGCAAGGTTAGCTACACAGATCCTAAGGTGGGAGAGGAAAGTGATTTTTCTATTGTTGAAATTTCTGAGGCTGCAAATTATAACAGAAAGATCAATTTACCAAAATGGAAATAAGATTGCTGGGTGGACCCCATGCTTAAAATGGACTCAGCATTGTTTTTGAACTTATTTAGAAGCATGATGGAGAAACACAGCTTTGCTTCCATTTATAAGTGTCCAAAATGACAACCTGAATTTAGGACTTGACAAATGCCAGGCTGACCTAATTGGTAACAGAAGGACCATATTCTCAGCGGAAACATAGGTACACGACGGGCAGCAGTCAGGCAACCCGCCCCAGCCAACTGCAAAGCTGTCTGAAGGAAAGCAAGATGGAGAAATGCTTTATGAGGTCCCTTTGGTGTTCATTGGGGGCATGATTATCGCATAGATACCTGTACCTAACCAGTGGCGTCCACAGACTCACGTTAAGGTAACATTTTGGATTTACATCGCACTGATATCAAACACCGAATAACCCTACCTAGAGTTCTCAAGAAGGAAAATAGGGACATTTGAGACTATTCCTTCGGTGTCAAGCATACTTACTGTAGATTGAGATAGCCCAATAGATTTCTCCTAGTTGGACATAGAGCTCTGTAATTCCACTGCAGGGGCTGAAAAGGAACACGCAATGCTACCGAGATTTCTCTTTCAGAAGAGTTCAGACAGCAGCTGCAGTTGCTCTCCTGAATTTTGCTGAAAACCAAGATTTCCCAGTGTCAATTCCCCTGGGGTGTGTGTGAACCCCAAGGGACCGCTGAGGGGCCAAGGCTGCGCTCCCCTAGACCAGCTGCGTGGGATTCGGGCCTTTGGGACAAGCCCTGCTCCTGCTGCTCCCTGTTTGCTCCCAGCACCTGCTGTAACGGCAGCGCTTCCACCTCCCGAAGCACGGCAGCAGCGCGGAGAACGGCTCCTCCACAGCCAGCTCCGTGTTTGCTGAAGAGCTCCTGAAACCGGGATGCAATTAGTGACTTGCTGCTTAAGAATTCGCCCAACACAAAGCCATGTAAAGTAGATCCAGTCGGGAATTGAAACCATTATGAAGTATAAATTATTATATCTTTCATTTTTACCTATTCACAGAGGGAAATGCACCTTGTGCACCATGCAAATCCAATTTAAGCTCTGAGAATAGGCTCTAAGTAGGACTTAAGTAGTACAGAGGCCATTAGGCTGACCCTCTACACTGGGGTTAATTTCATCCAAAAGCTTTTCCAAGAGATAAGGAAACAATCTTTCATGCACAAAGTGCTTGAGGAAACCAAGAAACAGTAAAAGAATCTGCCTGCTTTGAAAGCTTTGTATCTCACCTCTACACTCAATAGAGAGATGTGTTGTGTTGACGTACTGTAGATTATACCTTAGCCAAATGGTGAAGCTAAAAGGAAACAGGATCCCTTGACACCGTTTTAGACAGCCCATAATACGGCACTATCATTAAACGGAGTTTACAAAAGGCTTCTATTTACATGTCTGCAGAAAATAGAACAGGGCGCAGGATGCTGACTGCAGTGCAAATGTTAACGGAGGGACTGAATGGCACTCGCTGGGGCTGCAGAAAATCCAGCGCAAACAAAAAGAGGAGAAAACGGTCTCACTGCCCAAAGCAGCGCTGCATCCCTACAGCAGGCTGGCTTGGGTGGGACCAGAACAGCCTTGGTGTTGAGCAACTCAGTTGTGCCACAGGAATCGGGGGACAAGATCAGGATTAATGGGATTAACGTTTAAAAGACGTCTGTGAAAAGGCAGCTTGACGCTGGAAGAACAAGAGACAGGCACAGACAGAACTCAGCCACGCTGCTGGCTGCTTCCAAAAAAGGCCTCTAGAGCTGGTGGCCAGAAGTTAAGAGAAAAGACAACCTGCATCTGTACCTTGGGAATGAAGTGTTGTTCTCATGGCAAACCCTCACTCTGCTGTTCACACCTGGGCCACTGTATCTGTGTGAAAGTCTACCGAGTTCATGTGGGAAAGGTGGGGCTTGACGATGGGCGAGTGAATCCACACCTGTTTTGCTTCTGCAGTGGTTTGGAATTGGGAGGGCAGAAGGAAATCCCAATTCTAAACAATTTTCTGGATAAAGAATTAAAAAATACCTTTTGTCAGGAGACAGATAAATTCAGGTGCATAATTAAAAAAAAAAAAAAAACAAACAGGAACAAAAACCTCAGAATACTATTGGTGACCAGAATATGACCAGCAAGGAGCAAGACAGCACGCTTAGATTATTTATGGACCAGGGTTATTTTGGGCAGTACCGTGTCCTTATTTTCTGCTGCTTCGAAAACATTTGCAACAAGGCTGTGTATAAGCACCCTCGCAGTGGTGAATGTTATTTGTGACTTCGCTGTTTGTAACAAACTGTTTTTACCCACACACTCAAATAACCCTAAAATGACCTCCATTCATGACTAATCTGGAGCTGAATGGAAAGTGGTGCCTTTGAGGAGAAAGCTCTGCAGAAACAGCAAGTACCAACCTGTGCTCCCCACGGCAGTCAGCACATCCAGGCCACTTACAGCCACTGCAGCTCTTCCCCCTATTGATTATATGGAAGTTCGTAATGCTGAGGTTTGTGTTTCACCCAAGGTTTACCAGAATGTGAGGCATTTGCAAGTTTAGACGTCGCTCTGACAGGTCAAATTCAATGTTTTATTCTGCTATGCAGCTGTTAAGCCCCAGCCCTGTGAAGATCTGCTGCAAACAGTTTTCCTCAGAGGAGCACTTCCCTGCAAGGCCTTTGCATCATAGATGCGCTGTGTCACACGCTCCAGTATCATGTGTAGCCACACATTGTCATTAACCACCCTTTAGTAGGTAATAGGGTGAAACATGTCAGTGAACCATAAACCCAGACTGATCTAGAAGATAAATTGTAATGGCCCAGAAGTGGCTGTTACAGTCTTTCCTGTCAATACCTCACCTTTAAAAAAATTCCCTAAATACTTACTAATACTATCAGATGTAATGGCTGTCAATAACATTTACTTTAAATAGTCCCCAAACACATTACATAGTCTGCATTTAAAAAGTCCATCTCGCCGACATTCGAAGGAGCGGCAGCCAGCCACCCTGTCACCTCCGCGTGCTCCTGGGAGCAACGCTGCACTCTGCTTTTCCACGTTAACCCTTCCTCGCCGCCTGACCCACCCCTTGCTGGGCTGTAAGGTGAGGATGAGACACGAGCGGCAGAAACTCTGGGTGTAGCTGCGTGATGCACCAGGCCCAGCGGCAGAGCCGCCAGCGGCTGTTTCTGCTCCCTCCCCTACAAATATTTCCAAGCGGCATCACTTAGGAGATCCAGGCTGTGGTGCGGCCACGCCGACAGCAGCGAGCCCTGAAACTGGGGTGGGAATGAAGGAAGGAGCAGCCCAGTGGGGCAGAGACGCCTTAGGGCAGCTTCTTGGCCCAGTAGCGAGTGTCACGTCACAGAGCAGTGATGCTGGATGCAGCCTCTGCCCCGTCCCGTCTCTCAGATCGCGGTTCTGTGTTGTAAGTCACAGCACCGCAGTGCTGCCATGCACAAGGACCTACCCGGCATTTCGGCAGCTGGCTGACCTGGGCACATTTGCAACCCAGTGTGCGTTACCCAGCTGTGATTGCTGTTGGTTCGGAGGGTAAACGAGCAGCACATACCACAAATACACAAAATAGGGATCATGATAATTACTGTAGAGCTTCAAGAGGGAGGCAGGAGAACTATTTTTTGCATTGTAAGTATTAACTGTCAGTGTTAATTATTGAGTGTTTATGGCTGCCACTTCTGGGACTAGCCAAGTGAGCACAGCGTGATGAAGTCAGGCATTGCCACTGCAAGTGGAACCGTGCTCCTTGGGGCAACGGCAGAGCCGTGGGACAATCCCAGGTGTCTTTCAGGTGTCATCCACCTCCTCTGCCTCTCTGGCAAAGCAACAAATGGCACTTTTGTATGGCAACAGCACTGAGCAGAAAATATCTTGACTAAGACACCTGTAATTTTCAGATTTCATGATCCTACATCTGTGTAAAAAAGCGGACCTATAAACATACTATATGCAAAAGAAATCATATGTCTAACCCTCCTCTTGGGAGCCGAGATCTTGATTTGTGCAGTGTGTAGGAGCCAAGGCTGATGTGGGCATATAGTGGGTAAAGCCCTCTCTGTTATTAGTGCAGCCATTTCAATCCCACCCAGACACCTGTGTGGGAGGGCACGGCTGGAACAACATCGCACTCGTGCCCGGAGCTGCCCGGATACAAAACAGAAGCAATGCTGACAGGAACATCACCCTTTACCACGGCCTTTTCTAAAGGAATCAGCGATCTAACTCATCCAGAAGCCGGCGTCTCCAAAACCTCGCAAGTAGCAACTGGCAAGTTAAGGAAGGATGTGGAAGGCGACTTGTTGCACACCAAAGGTGGCTGTAGGGCAGGTGGGGAAGGTGCTTTTGGCTGTGGACAGAAGCTGCACCCCAGGGATGGGCACTCTTGGATGCCATCTACTGGCACCTGACCTGCTCGCTGGGCTCCGGCACCCCAGCTGCTCTCCCAGCACCCTGGGTGCATGGGAAGGGGCTTTCTGACCTGCTAACCCCCCCCACACGACCGGAGATGTGTACAACTAACTGTATTCACAGGCACGGTTACAGACCAAGGCCTACACGTTCTCCTTCTCTCCTGAGTCTACAGAAACAGACTCTTAGGCCTGCACACGTCCCCCTGCAAAGCCAGGCTCAGAGCGGGGGGTGCAGCTTCACTTCTGTCCGCAGGCCACCCACGTGTGCAGAGACGGCTGTGCTGCACACAGTTCTTGGAAAAGGAAGGTCAGAGAAAGAACAGTGCCAAGAACTATCACCCCCCAAACCAGTTCAACAGTAAAGGTTTTTGAAATGTCACAAGTAAACGCTGTATTTTATATTTCACCTTCCCAACGTATTTAAGCAACAGCGGGGACGCGTGTTCTTCCATCTCTACATGAATGCCCTACACTAGTGACAGCTCTAAAACAAAGACCAGGCATATCGAGTTACCATCACAGGACTGCTGTTGTTTTGGGAGATCTTTTCAATGGGAGCATTTGAAATTATATTTTAAGATATCCGAGTCATCCTGGCACAGCCCCGTTTGTAGGCAGAGGCACTACCTTTCATTACACTGACCGACACAACCTAAAAAACTTTAGGGCACAACAGGCATCTCGATGAAGCGGCAGAAGAACCTTCCATGGACTAGAATAGTACAAGGCTATTAATTCGCACTGCATCTGTAGGAATATGATGAAATTATACCTCTTCCAGCGTAGGCAGTGGAAGCTATTAGGTTGAAAGATGCCTGCTAAAGCATCAGTAATTGCCAGATTGCAATATAACAAAGGTGGTACTTAGAAAGCTTAGATGATACTTCCTCCCTATTCTAGATCTGAAAATTCTCTTTTACTTTAATGAGCTAACTAATAATATCTAAACCTGAGACATCTGTTTTTCTTATAACTCTCAGAAATGACAAACATACGAATCAATCTCCTGCAAATTTATTGTTTGAACGAGCATTTCAGTGTCTTCTGGCACCAAGGCACTACTGGGAACGAGGACGCACTTCCCAAAGAGTTAAATAAAGCAGGGTCAATTATCACTGGAATGTTAACCGGAACTCTCTAGGGCAAGATAAGTCAATAGTAAATACGATCTGGCAAGATAAATCAATAGTAAATACAATCTTACTAGGAAAGTGTGTGCCATTTTCAGTTCAGTGTACCGGAGAGCACATTGCTCTGTTAAATTAAGTAAGAATTGTAATAATATCATGACATGTAGTAGAAATAACAGTAGGTGAAGTTTCCTCCATGAACCCAAGAAGTGATGCAATGGCAGTTTATATGGATATAATTGTATATTTTGCTAGAATCAAAAATAAAGGTTTTAATGTATTATTAAATTCTTTGCTTGGAGGCAGGCATTCGCACACCTACAATTATTTTAATTGCATGTTCCAGATTTTTTTGTTTTTCAGAATTTTATGACAGAAGCTGAAGTCAAAACGAATACCTCACAACATACTTTCCTGGAGTTTCCGTAATAAGTTTTTCTTTTTGGGTAATGGAGCAGTTTGTTCAGTGCGTTGTATTTTTAGTTTTATGGAAAGGCTTTGGAAAAAATTGTGCCAAACAAAGTATGTGTGGTAACCAGCATGCAAACTACTGTAACTTAAAGAAGCCTGGAGAGCAGAAAAGAACAAGTTTGGAAGCTGAAGACTACGCTATAGTCCAGGAAGAGGTGACAGTGGATTCACACGCTGCAGCCTCCCAAGTCCTTGTGAAATTGTGCCTCTGAGACATCGGGGAAAAAATGGGCTTTCTTTAGAAGGATAGTGGCCATATTTGTAGGTGAACTGCACCTTAGGGAAGATAATATATCATATTTCTGTTCGAAAGAATGACCTTGTGACCGAGAAATTTCATGAAAGAAAAAAAAAACAAACATTGAAAAACGATGCTCTTGCGGATAAACTGCAAGTCGTGGTTGGCTGTGTGCACTTGGCACCTCCTCACGGTCGGCTCACATCAGGGTTCCCGCATGTTCCTGGAGCATCTGCCGCATTACACACAGCCCCGCTGGGTCCTGGGGAGGTCTGGTGGAGCCTTCTACTACAACTTGGCCTCAGTTCCTGATTCCGCTGCTGAATTCTTCCGCAATCTGGAGAAAACCAGGCTGCCCTCCCTCCCCAAAGTGCCGCTGCATCCCCAGATGGACGTTTTCCCAGACCGTACCAACAGATAATACCTTTCACCTCCTCTACATCTACCGATCACAAGAACTACCAAGACCAGTGCAATTTCACTGATGCCAGTGGTATTTCCACTGATTTATAGCAAACTAAGTGCAATGGGGATTGGGTCAGAGCTCTGGGGGTCACACACAATGCCATTTGCCACCCCTTCCCACTGGGGCAGAAGGCTGGATAGCAAATGCTCATAAGCTCATAGCAAGGGCACCTCCTTGAAGGAAAAATATTCATATATACCCAAATCTTGACTTTCATTAAGCTTAATGCATTTGCAGCCAATTGAATTTGATAGAAAGCCTTTACCAGGTAGTATTTAAGCTCGTTAAGAACACTAATCAATGGCCGGTAGTTAAATGCGTTCTTAACTTTTTATGTGCATTGTCCTTGTGCCATGTGCTGTGATGTCTTTATAACAGGATCATTAGGGAAAATCACAAAGATTAATAAAAATATAAGGTGAATTGGACACAAGGGGTTCCATTAAATAGAGCAGGATTACAGACAAACGAGGCTCTGTGGTATTTTGAGCTGTAATATTTTAAGTGGGTTTTTGCTACGCTCTATTGTTTGTTGGCTTTTTTGTTAGTTCTTCCTTCTACGGTTGTACTGAGCTCATGTAAAATAGGTTGGTCCCAGGGCAAGCCTAGAGTTGGGAGGAGAAAAAAAAAAGCTCATGTTTCTATTCTCCCTCCTGGAAAGAATATGAAACCAGGAATTAAAATGAAAGGCAGAAACTCTAAACAACACCTTTGACTGTTTTTGTCCAAAGGCAGAGTTTACAGCTGAAAAAATTCCATTGATCCATCGGTACATTTCTTAGAAAGGAGCGGGAGAGGAGACTGCATTTATTCCGGGAAGATAAGCTCTATTTAAAAACAGGCCGACTCTGCCGGCTGCAGCAGGCGGTCGAGCGCCAGCCCCTGCAGCAACCCCGGGACACGGAGCCTCGGGGGAGCCTGGGGCACGGCCCCACATCTCCCAATGTAAAACCGGGAACGACGGCCTCCCCTTCTGCATTTTGTCTCGATTCAAAACGCTACAACAGACCACGTCTCCTGCCACATGCTATGCGCAGGACCTCATATAACAAGGCCAGAAATAGTTTGGAGCCTGTAAATATCGATGTGAGCACAATGCTAATAACTTATCATAAAAGGCCAAGCTATAAGGACAGTCTGGGAACCTAGGAGTGACTTGTGCCTAGCTCTGGGGTGGAGATTTTAAGAATTAACCCGTTCAGCACTATAATAAACTTTACGGTTTTCATTTTCTCTACTTTTTACGAGGAGTCCTCTACATCATCTCATTGCTTTAGCAAAATCTTAGCTAGTCTGTTTGAGTTTTGCTGACCTGGGAACAAGCTTCAGCGGTCTTTAAGGCACCCAATATTAACATGAAAGTCTGTAATCACATCTTCACAGCTGTTAGAGCCCACAGTGTCACTGGGAGTTTGCATGGTCAAAACAGAATTTGCTGTATAATCCATGTGCTGTGCTGTTCACACATGGTAATTATGTCTAACAAAATCCATAAGCGAGGAAGCAGCTACATATAGTCTGCTTTTAAAACCTGAAAGGCTTATTTTTACTGTCCAAAGTAACCAGCCTAAAAGAAAACCATTCATACTTTTTCGATGACCAACCACCACTAAAACCATCAGTGGCCCCAAGTTTCACAACGCACTTTCTGAGCATCCTTGCTATTTCACATGGTCAGCTCTTGATCTCTTCCAGCCAGCAGATACAAAGTTCTGCGTGACGGCTATTTTTTTTCTAAAGAGCAAATCTTTGACTACATTCATAACACAACTAACAGGCCCACGCGGTGGGAAGAAGATGGTGTAGAGATGCCGGAACAGAGAAGAACGTCCATTTCTGGCTGCCAGTGTCCGGGCACTACTGCACGTCTGCTCCCGGGGAATCTCCAGACCACAGATCTCGTTCCCATGCAGAGACAGACATATGACCAGCTTTCCAACTCGACATAACTTATGAAATACTTCTCCATGGAAAATTTAGGCAAAACAAAACTGTCACTGTTATATTTGCTGCCCCTGCCTTCTCAGTATTTCACGGGAGTTGTAATTTGGGTGTCTAATTTAGTTCTGCGGCCAGCATCTCTTGTGATGTATTACTTTGGGACATTAAAAGCTGTGAAAAACATGTCCTGCCATAGCAGAGGCAACCTGAGCACAGCCCCCTGCACACAGCAGACAATGGACGTAAGAAATAAGTGAAGCAGACTTTCCACTTAGCACCGAGGCTTATAAAATAAAAATAAAACCGAGAAGAAAAGTGATGGTGCGGGGCAAAATTTGGCGGCCCTAGCCTAAAACAAAACGAAACAAAACACACAACAAAACCACCAACCCAACAGAAAAAAAACCTCAAACAAACCCCCCCAAAACTGACTCAAAAACCAAATCAGATTTTAGCAGAAAAATGTCAAAAATATTTTTATATTTTTTATGTCACTACCAATCTAGCTGAACGTCAGAAAAAAAATAATTTAGACAGCGAAGTCTGGACCAGCTTCGCCACAAATAACCTATGACTAAACATAGGCCTGACACACGGAACAAATCAGATGTTCACAGGAATCGCTTTATTTTTAGGCCCCGCAAGAACCTCCTCATCTTGATATCTCACTTGCATTGACCTCTCTGCTCCCGAGCCGTGCTCCCCAACGCCACGACTGCCCACCCAAGGCTGCGGGTTCGGGGGGAGGAGGAGAAACAGCCGTCAGCGGAGAAGTGGAGCATTGAGCAGGCGACAGCCCGGGGCTCCGGCGCTTAAGGCTGCTCCTGGGACTCCGGCATTGCCCAACAGGAACATTTCTGCTTTGTTTAACACAGCGAAAAAACATCGGTCGACACCGTGATGCTGAGAGCGGTGGATGCGAGTGCGGCCGATAAACAAACACTTCTTTGTTTTAATAGCGGGGAGTGACTTATCATAGTTAATTATAGGAATTTACAGCTATTTATGTGAACTCAAGAAAGCAGAAAACATTCATTTGTTGGTAGTGTAAGTGCTGGGTGGAGGCAGCCCAGATGCATGGAGATGAATGCTTGACTGTATCTTGTTTGTCTTGTTATGCACAACTTTACTATGTAAATTTGAACTTCAGTGAGTAGCTACTTGGCACGTTAGAATGTATAATTATAGACACACAAAAAACCATGGAAAGTGACATTTAAACATTGTTTCTTTGTCGCATATCAGTTAAATATAGAAAAAAACATATTTACTTTAATCCGCAGTAGACACTTGGTCTCGCACCTGCTGCTCACACGCAAAATGTGTCATTATCGCTCAGTGTCCATCCTCTCACACAGAGGAAACAAAGTCACTTTGGTTCAGTTTTGTCTCATTTCAAGCCTCAGAGGAGCTACACTTACGGAGGAATGTTAAACAGAAAACAAAACCAAAATAGCACTACATCAAGCGCAGTTCATTTGCAGGGAAAAAAAAAAAAAAAAGACACGTTGCTCTTCTGTGCATTCAATAATTATCCCAAAGCAATTGTGATACGATGGCATGAACTCCAGAAACACTTTTTTCCCCCCTACTTTTCAAAGACACTGCAAGGCTGCTGATCCCCCAGGGCCGTCATTAGCAGGAAAAGGGAGGGCGCCTGGGCGGCGGTGGGAGCTGGCGGGACAGGGACGATGTGACACAGCGACCCGTCCTGCTCGCCGCTTCGGGACACGAACCACCCCGAACTGTTATTTCAAGTGCACAAACCACCGGCTTCTAACGAGCACCAGAACTTCTGCTAGGAAGGACCTAAAAGCATTCCTGGCTCTGTACGGACAAGTTTTAACCAGCAATCATCTGCATCTAAACCCCCTAGACACACGAAAAATTCTCCAGGACTGCAGCAGTTACCTGCATCACACTCATCAATGTATTTACCTTTGGAAGAGCTCCTGGAAGAAGGAAATTCGAGCTTTTTACAGAGGGAGGACCAAAGCAGAAAGCCGTGCAATCTAACCTCATTTTGATTCAAACTTTCAAGTAACTCTCCTCCCAAACCCAGATTTCTCCTGACAAATAGCCAATATATAAAATTAAACAACTGAATAAGTTTCACATGTTATCCCACAGAACATCAGACATGTCTATAAACTCCTTAAACTATCTACGGAGGACGCAGACGCTACTGGGGTGGAACAAGCGATCTGTGCGACCGCCGCACGGCAACAGTACGGGAAGCAAAAACCTCTGTTTAGTCAAAACTACAGCAGGGGATTTATCGAGTACCACGTTAGGGCTGAGGAAGCACACAAACCAACTTCCCATGGCTGCCCGTACCTTTTTGTCTTTCTCTTTTTAAAAGAGTCAAAGATGTAGAGCTATTTTTTTCCTAAACAGTCCTTGCCTAATGATACCCTGTCTTGTTTTCTTGTTACAGACCTTTCAGCCATTTATATATTATACCTCAAACCTGCACGTCGTGCGTTTCAGAATGAAAAGCGACCAGCATCGTCCAGGCTACGTTCCCACATTTTTGATCCACTATTTGTTTTGCAGTTATAATGATTATTTGTAGTTAGGAGATCAATGGAAGCTCTAAACATATTCCAGCGACATCCGGAGTACAGCTTGCACTCAGTCACCAAGGAAAATAACCACACCGCGCGTGGGTGTCTGGACAGGGAACACAAACACCCGCAGCACAGCAGGCCTGAGGAGATACCACAAAGAAATACCAATTCGGACTTAAAATGTCGTGTTGCTGTGCATAACAAAAATAAGGGAGCAGAATGGAAAGGTTGCAAACCGGCTTGTAAACAACACTACCAGGTGGGATGTTGAGGCCGCCTCCTGAAATGGCAAGTGAAGCAACCTGTGTAACCCACAATTAACGTGTCTAAAACCAGGCCCTCCCAATAAAAAAAAAAAAGTATCAACCAGTTGCAGGGAACGAGAAGAGGGGAGTGAAAGGAGGAAAGAATGAGAAATGAGAAATATTCTTACAGATTTTATAGCTAGACATATTATAAACCACAAAAGACATCTATAAAGTCTGCTTCGTTCTACAGTCATAACATGCACCACACAGGGTGCTTAAACCTTTGTGCTGTTTCTGATTTCTCCACGTGCTTCACTTTCCGTCTGTTAATTCCTTTCAAGCCATCCTTACGCACACCTCCTAGTTGAGCGAACCTTTACAAAACTGTACAGTTTCTCAGGTCACACTTCCATTTGTGAAGAAAAAAAAAACCACATCTGATCTTTAAAACTCTTTCCTTTATAAAATAATACTTATTCCTAAAGGCTTTCTACTGGTCTGGTTAGGTTTTTGTTTTCTCTGTTTCTTTCCCAGGGCAAAAATTATAATTCATCCTGGTACTACTGAGCTCCTCTTTAGCAAGTGCTAAACAACCAGAAATACAGTGGCTACTGGCTAAACTTCAAAAGCCTGGAGTGTAGTCCCAGCATGGAGGCTGCACATACATGTTAGATAGAGCTGGATGCATTATACATTTGTCTGACTTGAGCATTCACAGCTGAGGAAATCAGGTTGATCGGTTCTGGGTCTTTTGCGAGCTCTGACAGATCCTGACCCGCATTTGTCATCCTAGTCATTTTATTCCAACCGTAAAGGCGACTTTATTTCCACTCTTCACCTGCTCACTGGAAGGCAGGAGACTGGATTATTAGGAAAAGAAGTAGGCATTAATCAAGTTATTTGCATGACAGAGACAGGGCTTTGTCTATCTGGTACCTCATATGCTGGCCTACACCCACGTTTCAATCCAAACATATCCAAGTGTCCAAACGCAAGTGCAACCTGACATCCACGTCTACAGGGAAAGCACAGTAAAGCTTCACCTGTCCTCACCTCTCAGCACAGGTCAGACAGGTGCCTACACCCAGCACTCGTGTGCCAGCCCGGTAAGGCCTCCCCGCCAGACTCTGCTCCATCTCCGCCACCCCCAGCCCCTGCTGCCTTCATCAAAGACTTTCCCCGTTTTCCCGCTTACCTTCTGCAGAAGCAGGGACGCGGGTGAAGTTCCGCACGCCCAGATGACGGGACTCCCCGTGCACTCGCGCGGCTCCTCACTCAACCTTCCCGCAGCCAAATCTCGATGTTTTCCTGCACAAAACAATTGGGCAGAATCATGGGTCACCTTTCACATATTCTTGATATGCATGCACAAAACTGAAACTTCCCTTCTGTGGATAAGCCGTTTGAGCTGCTTGTTTCCCTGCCTGTGTGTGATGTTTTAAGAGGTAAGACTACCCATTTAGTTCACCCCCAGAATGGACTGTGATTTTTTTTCCTCAATATAACCTGAGACAATGTGTCTTGCTCATTTTCTGATCGTGTCCAGATTGCTTCTTTCCCAAGAACAGGGTGCTTCATGATTTCTGACACTGAGTCAGAAGCAACTAAATCGCTCGACAGTTTGTCTTTGAACAACAGGGATGGGAATTGATTACGGCTAAGTGAAGCTGTCAGACTACAATTTACTAAGACAAAGTCATCTACATCACCTAACTCCTTATAGTGTTTTGAAATCTGCAGACATGTTACTAGCGAGCACATATCGATTACCGCTCCTCGAACGTGGCAGAGAGGATTTCCCTACTGAGTGACTAAATGATGTGTATGTTGAAACAGATTTAATTGAATGCAAGTATGTTACTGGTAATTTTATTCAGAATTCCCACATGAGACAAATCACACCCATTACTGAGAAGTGCAGCTCCTGGAAGGGGGCCCAAACCTGTACCTGAAGTTAAAGGCATTGGAAAAATACAGGGTGAGGGAGTGGAAGGAAATCTATTAATTGCTCAGGAGTATTGCAGGGTCATAAGAAAGAGATTCTTCTTGTACAGCTTAAGTCACTTAAAAATTAGGTGTCTAAATTCCTTTTCCATATACAGATAGAACCTATTTTAGATACCTATTTGAAGATGGAATGAGCCATGCAATGAAGCCAAAGCTAAAGGACAAATTAGAATAAATCTCTTAAAACAAGGGGATTCTACTCTGTCTCATGAGTCTGTTCTGAAATATTCCTTATTTTCCTTTCCTCTTGCAAAATATTTCAGAAGAACAGTAAAATAGGCACAGAGTCATGGGGGTAGGAATTAGGTAACTGATGTATGCAGGTATGGTCTGTGATACAACGGTTTGGGTGTTTTGACAATACACATACAACAGCCTGAAACACGAATATTTACAAAGCAACAGCTCCTCATTTTGCACAGGTGTCCAAGTGTGTGGAAAATACTACACTGAACTTGCATGAAGACAGTAAAACCTAGAAGATAACGAATACAGCCTACACTTCACTCAGTATGCAAATAATATCGTCATTGATGTTAATGGAAAACGCACACTCACATTTACAAGTGCGGTTTGGAGCGCTTACAAATCAATCTCGGGCCGAAAACACTATTTCAAAGAAATACGCAAGCTATTAATTCGAATCCTGATTCAGCTGACAACCTCTGAATTCTCAGCTGTTGAAATGCCATGTTCGACATGCAAGAGAGAGGAGAGACGCACGTTGTGAAACTGCATTTATGACCAAAGCTCAGATGCACGTTGTGAAACTGCATTTATGACCAAAGCAAGTCCTCCGCCTGCCTAGCAGTGGTGAAACGCAGCTCCGACTCCGCTCTGCGTGCAGCAATACCACATGACAGAACCTCTGCTGCACGACATGGCAAGCTGGGGAAAACAGATAAGGAAAGCATTGGTATTGAAATACACAAAGAACAGCAGATACTCTTTATTGTGTAACACATTAAATTATAGTGGATAGGGTAAGTAATCCGTAAGTGTCGCTCAAGTATAAAAAAAAACCACTCAAAGGAGAAAGTTTGCAAAATTCATGAAACCTTTCTTCCCCTAGTTTCTGAATCCCCCCCTTTCGAGATATCCTCAGGGTACAGATGGGAACATGCAGATTTTTAAGTTGGAATATGTACATTTCACAAGCCCAGCAAAAACACACAGCGTGCTACAAAATCCAGACATCAAAATGGCAGGGAACAAAGACAAGATTCAAACTGACACTGAAGATGTAGCCCATTTTTCAGCCCAGTCCACCAAAGGAGAAGTCCCTTTGCTTTGTGGGGAGGGGAACGGCAACTGGAATCACACTTTCGCACCTGTTTTCTTGCATTGAGTACAAACTTGCTCACGCTGGTTCAGCACCAAGCCAGTGCATCACCCAGCTTCACAGAGGCCTCAGAAAACACCGTGCGTGGTGCCTCTGCGAGAATTACATGTCAAACAGGCTTTATTAAATACCACTGCCTTAAAATTATTAACACCAGTTATGAGTAGATATCCTTTCCCATTCCTTTAGTGGATGGCAGATGTCCATACGCTTCCTCAGAAAACTAAGAAATGTCGTAACAATATGGATGCATACTAATTGCTAAATTGCCCAATGTCAATGCAAATCAACAAAGAAATCCACTTCTTACTTCCAGTGAATTACATGCATTAATGTTTCCAAATTACTGTCAAGTCAAATAGATTATTCATCTTTTCATTCACCTTCAAAGTTGGAGATAAATACATCGCAGGAAGATGTTTTCATGCTCAGATGCAGACACATCACTTCAGTAAGGGCATATCAACAGATATTTTCAGCTCACAGATAACAATCTCTAAAATTTAAGTATGAAACATTTACTACACTGTATGAAATGAAAAAGCAATCTCAGCTTGCTTGCACCTGCCAAAGTCACAGTGAAGACCCTATGGAATGCCCAGCTCTCGCACCTCTCCTCCTTCACTTGAGGAATGTAATTTTGCTAACAACCGTTCCATAGCATCTTCTCTTCAATCAGCTACTGAAGCCTGAGCACTTACACCTGACAACTTGGCACGTGGGTCTTCAGCAAGGAATCAGACGATCAGGAGCAAGACCCGCTAAGCCTGCACAAACGTTTGCGTCTACCCCACGCACAGATGCTCAGCAGAGGTTTCCACGCTTGGGGCTTTGGAGGACGTGGCCAGCAGCTGCTGGCAGTCACAGCCTGCTCAGGGTCATTAGCTACAGCAGTCTCCTAAGTACGAGCTGGTTTCCAAAAAGCGTTCAAGCCCCTTTAAGCAGTTTCGTGTTAGTGGCCTCGGATAACCAGCTAGAACCAGCTGCCGTGTCACGCAACGCTCATCGGTTGTGTTCAGACACAGCAGCAGCCTTCTGTCAAAATCCCCGGCTTGGCGCGATCGCGACACAGCTGAGGGCTGTCAGGTCCCCTGCATCTCGCTACCTAACATCTGAGCCGTTTGGAAAACTTGGTTGTTTAAACATTAATTTCGTGTTGAAAGAGGAGCCAAATATTTACTACATCCTCCACCAGCTGACTGGCGGACCTGCACACCATCGCTTGGTCTCTGCTGTGGTGGCCAGGAGGCCCGGGCTGGCTGGGATCCAGCCTCTGGCACAGGGTGGGAAGGAGCTTCTGAGCTTGGACAGACCGAGATCCCATGGAGTCACATCAGTGCTCCTGAAGTACGCGCTGTGACCCTCCTGGTGACATTACAGGCCTTAGCCCAGCTTAAAACAACAGCAGAGCGGCCCCAAGAAAGCCTGTGAGCTCCTGATCCTGCTCCCCACAGGCTGTGCTATGTCAGGCTCAGTGGCCAGGCACGTAAGCTCAGGGAGCCCACAGGCGGTTTTTGTTCGCTTGGCCCACATCAGCCTTTAGCTTTCATTGACCTTGACAGCAAGACACAGAAACTGCTTTCACATGAATGAACTATTCTTGAATAATTTCACCAAATATTTTAAGATCCAAGACACTTTCTTTGAAATACTAACCTTTACTTATCCTCCTTTTATCTTCACAAAACAGTAAGAGGAATCCTGCCAAGGCAGCAACCTCTCTGGTTCCCGATGAGTTCCTCTATAGGCTCCTTAAAACGTTTCAGTGCACCACAGGCCTCCTGCTAATCATGGAGGTGAACGAGCTTGAGAGGCTGCCTGGAGTGAGCTTCAGGAGGACTCAAACCTTCCAAAGGACAAAATTATAAAGCGAACATGGGCACCTATGGCCAAATCACTTCAGAATGAGGGAGAAACATTTTATTTTGGTTTAGCTGGTTTCTTTTGAAGTTGCAACCTCTCAAAAGCGAAACCTAAAAGCCCTACCTTTCATGTTTTTTGCATCTATCCCCGTATCATTCTGTCTAGTAACTGCCTTGACGTCTCCTTTAACTGACCTGTACACATTTGATTTCCACATGTTGGTGGGGTTTTTTGTTTGTTTGTATGGGGCTTTTGTTTGGTTGGTTTTTGTTTGTTTTTCCCTGAACTTAATTTGTATCAGATCTTTTTCCCTTGTCCAACTCATGAAATACCTTTTCTTCCTCCCAGGTGCTAGTGAATTTCTTTTCTTTCTTTCCTTTCTTTCCTTCTTAGATTTTGTAGAGGGTCTGGCTGCTCTGCTGGATGAGCACAACAATAATCCTCTTCCCTTGGGTCCCATTTGGAGTTCGGATTCCTAACCTGACGTCCCCTTCCATAAAACGCTCGATGCTACAACTGTTCACGTATTGTTCATGGCACAATTATTACCATAACTCTGCCAACATGAATATTATTAATAATCCCCAAAACATAGCTTTATTTTTCTATTGCCATCCGTTTGCACGAGGCTGGGCGCTGTTCTTGTGAAGGGTGCAGTGGGTGGGCAGAATCAGGCTCGTGACCATACCCGCAGAGAGCGAGCCCTGCGTGTGCCGTGCTACCACACTCCAGCTCCTCACCCAGCTCTCCAACCCAAACCAATCAAACCAGCTGACATTTCCAATTGGGAATAACAAACCTCCCAGTACCTGCTTTTGAATAAGCTATAGGAAGGCAGGAAAATGAAGCAAGAAGACTGTTCCGCCACAGTCGCTCGGATCGCTGCTGTTGCTGCTTTAGATGTTGGTAGGACCATTTCACAGCGCATCCTTCTCACCACAGAAGAAAAGGGATAAAGGGTGCCTGAAACCCTTTTGAAGCGACCAGAAGGCAAAAGTTGTAAACAGTTCAATTCTTCTGGTGGTCCTCAGTTCCCTATGAAGATTAGGACTATCCAGACCTACACAACCAAGTGATATAGAAATATCAAATTGGATCCAACTTGCAGCTGTATCACCAATGACCATCTCAGTGCAAGACCTGCTCAGAGCCTGGAACAGTGTATGTAGGGCCCCAGGGACAATGACCTAAACACCCAGTGGCAGGAACAGTCACTCCTTTCACTACTTTACACTATTATACACTGCATTTATTATCACAGAATGTTCACAGGATGTCAGGGATTGGAAGGGACCTCAAAAGATCATCTAGTCCAATCCCCCTGCTGGAGCAGGAACACCTAGATAAGGCTACACAGGAAATTATCTGAATGAGGAAAAACTTCTTTAGATTTGTTTGTGGGTCAAGGGCTGTTTGGGGTTTTTTGCCCCCTGAAAAGAAAGCCTAACAATAAAGAGAAAACCAGGGACCTTTGGTCTTATTTTCTTTCATTCTCCAGCCTCTCCGTTTCTGTGTGCACTTGGTGCGCGGGCAACAAGGTCAGGTTCCCAAAAGAACAAAAACTTTCCTTGACTCATAGTTGGATTAACGTAGAGAGAGCCGAAATTAGGCTCCAAATGGTTTGTTTACAGTTTTTCCCTCTGCTTTCTTACGTCCAAGCTACAAGCGAGTTTGGCACTAGCACCTGTAGTCTCTATTACAAGCACACTAGAGCCGAGGGAGGCGGGTTTGCACCGCTGTGCTTCACACACGTGCTGGGGAGTGCGAACAAGAGTCTTAGGCTGGGTTACAGAAGACAGAATCAGTAAATATGCTGTAGCCCAGTGGCTGGGAGATGCAATTAGATGTCTGCTTTGAACATAAAATATCATCCATTTTGTTTGCAGAGCTTGCCATACGGGCCCCTCGAGGAATCAAGGCACCAGAGGAAAGCCTTAAAGCTTTTCACACTTTCAGAGATGCCCAAACCTGCATCATTTTCCTCAGCCCAAGCTGTTGCTCACAGGCCTCCCTGGTAGGTGTTCTCACCCCCTGCGCCCTCTCACCAGTTAATGACCTAAGAAAGCCCCATCCCACAGCAGATGCCGCACGGTGCAAGCAGCCAGGCCCACTACGAGGAATTTCCCCAGACATGACTGTTGTTTTTGTTGCACGGACTGAGTCACATTACAAACTTTCCAATCAGATTTCAAATAGAACCCAATTCACAGCAGCCTGAGTTAAGAGCTTTCATTCTTTCTGTTCACCAGGCAGGGCTGATACACCAGCAAACAGACAGCAACCCCATACACGCAAGCACTTGTTCAACAGCTCTCCCATTAGACGTCTGGTCCCATCAAGACTAATCACACAAACCTTTACCGTACAAAGTTGAGTTCAACACTTGAGCCAAAGTCTGTACTTGCACATAGGTGATGTCAAATAGCTTTAAACTTTCACTTTGGGTCTAGGCTTTTGTTTAAAATAACTTTTACTCAGTTGACAGAAAAGTCCAATGCATGAATGCTCCACCTCATATAAAGCCACCAGGTATTTCAGGCTTCAAAGGATAAGGCTGACAAAAGCTGGAGGTGAACCTTGGAAACTGTGGAAATCCCCTTTGGTGTAAGTGCACGCACGGCACTTTCTCCTTTTTTGCCTGCAGTAGCAATATATAAACTCATAAAAAATAATTTCTCAGGCCATCAGAAATGAACGATCAAAACTTCAAACACTTACAATGCCCATAACAAACCTCACTCTCAGAAACACCTCTGATTTCCCTTTTGCTATAACTATGTCATTCAACAAAAGTTAAGAGACATTTAAAAATTATTTTTGGCTACAGACATTGTAATGCATGAAAAACATCAGTAGTAACAAGAATAAACTTTTAAAAGGTATTATAATAAGACAGTGTCTAATGTCCTCTTATTGCAGTAGACTACCTGGGCAAATCTTAATTGACATCTGTCTACTTACCCTTATTGCAGAGCATAGTTATTCCGAGACGGCTATTGGGTTTTAATTTCACACCCTGCCTTAATAACAAATGAACTTGAAAACATAGATAACCCTTCATTAAATTCAGGGTGCTCTGGGCCTGCAATCTTTATTTCAAACAAAATCACAGAACTGGGTTTGCACTGTATCTATAAGCAAACACTGAAACAGAGGAACAATTTCAGGGGAACTGTGTTGTTTTGTTTTGCTTTTCTGGTGAACATGATCAGCTCTTACTCACACACATTGTCTGAAACAAAGCCAAACAAAAAGGGCCTTGGATCAGGCTCACAAATATTTGCAGAAAGCCAATTTAAACTCTCCAAAGTACTTATGGACAGGAAAAGAGTCAAGGTGTATTGTTGAAACTTTCCTTTCCGCAAGGCGAACAGCAGCCCCTCTCCCTGAGGCCCAGACGCTGCTCTACCTGGGGACCTGCACATGTTCACCTGCACAGCACATTTCCCTTGTCTCCACAGCCGGGATGAGCTCCTCTTAGCTGTGGACATTATCGGTCTGGGGCAGTGAGTATGTCCTGGTACCCAACCTGGGACACCTCCGATTCCTGACCTGAGCGCTCCCACCGAACCCTCCGGGTGACCACGCCAGGAAGACTCCGCTCGCTCCAATGCTAAGACCCCGTCAAAGGAGGGGGGCACAAAGCCGTCATCAGAGCCTATTTCAGTCTCCACCTAAATGTGAAAATATGCAACAGTAAGTCCTAAAGACACTGTTCATGTGCTGCTCGCTGCGGCTTTGATGGGCTGCGGTCAGGCTACGGCCAAGGGCTTCTGAAAATGCCCTTCTGCCAGCCCAGCTGTGCCCATTCATCATCTTCTGCTTCATGGGCATTTTAATCCGGCGGGCGGGGGGGACCTAGGCTTTCGTGAGTACTAGGAATGTTATGTAAAGAGAAATCTCACTGTTTCCACTGTGAAATTTTGCCTCAGGCAACTTATGAATGTTCCAGGGAAGATATTCACCATTTTCAGCAAAACAGCTGACAGATCCATCTGCTGCTCTTGGTGATATTGGGTGCAATTTTAAGTGTTTCAGTAACATGCGCTCCCGCAGTCCCAGTGAAAAGCCGAGTTCTCTCACGTGGCAATTGCAAAGAAGAGGAAGACAAAAAACTTTCGTTCTAATTTTTTAAACTTTTAGGGTAAATGATGTTTTAAATATTTCAACACTGATGAGCGTGAAGTTTGAAGGAACTGGTTTTATACAATTACAATGAGTTTTCCAAGAAATATAGATGTTCAAGAGGCAAATTTCAGGAGCACTTAGACTAACTCTTCTACTTTAGAAAACTTAGCAATTATTTTATCTGTAAAAATACCCATGGAATTTTAATTGTCCTACAATTACAATGTGTAAATATTTTTGTCTTACACTTTTTCAACAATAAGAATGTAGATTCAGATCCATTGCAATATTCTATGAAAGCCACATTGACAGCATTTTCAGGTAGTTGTTTTTAATGAAAAAGTAAAAATGCTTCTTTTGATAATTAAAAAATGAAATATTTCAATCTGAAGTTTATTTTCACTGCACTAAAACCAGGTTTGATGATCAAGTGCTTAATTCGGGTTTGAATTACATGGTTTAACCAAATCCGAATTCAATTTCTTCCTTTAAATTTTGATTAGCCAAAGATGATTTTTTTGGGTTCGAAACATCTTTCCCCTAATTCTTCAGAATGACTCTGAGCTGAAAATTAGTCATTTACACAGGTGTCACCACAAACTCACAGGCCAGGGGAATCCCCAGCCTGCCCTGCCATGAATGTGTGAAACAGAAGGACTCGAATCCCGCTCCGTGGAAACGCTCAGTGTAAATTCACCTGCATCGTAGCTGCACAGGCACCTACAGCACAACCGCAGGCACCGTCACCCACATCGGGTTCGCTGCCAGCAACCTCGGTTGCCGAGCATCCTGCCGATGTGGGGTAGGAGGGACACAGCTCACATTTAACCCAGAGGGGAACACATCACCACATCTGCAAGGGAGCCCCAAAGCTGGCAACCTTGCCCTACGCTTTGTGCCAGGTTCGTAAAACAAATATTGACACCATTCTTTCATCTTGGTCACTACTGTTTTGGTCCTCTTGGCCTATATCAGCAGCCAGAGACGAGGAAATCGCCACATCTGATGGTCTCTTCTCCTCATGTTATTCAGCCTTATTAGAGCAGGAAGAAACAAAAGAAAAAAAAAATATCCCACTGAAACTCATGTTTGGCAGCTGCCAGCCTCTCCTGAACTGCCACGGTGGCTTTCATCTTTCTATGAACGCTGCACGACTGCTGGGGGAAGAGATGGCAGCAGAGCAACAACAACAAAAAATTACAGACACACAACTGTGTTCGACGGTGCCAAATCTGACTCTCCCAGTGCTGGTTAAAAAGGCAAAGTTTCTCAGGCTTCCCTATAAGGTCACAGCTGGTACTTCTATGAATCTTCTTATTACATGGGAACGAGGCAGAGGTTCATAGGGAGAGACAGATGGCGAGGAGCAATGTTACTTATCCTAATGTGCATGTGAGACAAAGAGCTTTTTGGCACCCCTCTCGATCCCAGCCTTTGCTGCGCCACGTCGGGCAGCTGATCCCCGCCAAGTGTTTGTTCCCCTCCGCAAGTCCGACCCTACTTGTCTTTGGTGTTACGTGAATCACACTTGATGTTTTCCAGAGAGTCAGGCTCTGATGAGCAAGGCCAGCAAAAACAGCAGCAACAAACAAACAAGCCGACCCGAGCCAAGCTTGCCCAGCGCCGCGCATTTGCATTCAGGTCGGCCACCCCCTCCGCCTGCCAAACCACCGGAGCGGGGGCAAGAATGGGAAGGGGCAGCCCCGGGGACAGAGATTCAGGATTTGGGTTGTAGACTTCAACTGTGGGAATTAGGAGCAGAGAAAGAGAAGGTAAAAATGTAGTTTGCATATTGGTTGAAGCGTAGCTTGAAATATGAGGGAAGGGCAGACTTTGATCTCTGTGGTATAAGGCTATCGCTGGGAGGACTTCACTCATTCCAGCTGAATTCTTCTTGGTTTTCAGCAGCAATGGAGATGAGAATCCGCTCTCCTGAGCCCAACCTCCTTATCCTGCTGCAAATGGAAAAATTCACGTTGCACCTCCACTGCCCTCACAGGGAAACTGCATCTGGAGTTAACGCTGAAATCACGTGAGCAGGATCTTCCAGGAAAGACCTTGCAGGACCAGAGGCAGTCCTTCTAGGAGAAGATAAGACCAGATACGGCTCCATCACATGGCAATTGCTCTTTCAGACCACTTGCCAAGGACACAAGCTCTTCGTGCAGGCAAGCAACTATTTATAACCATGCTGGCTGTGGGGAAACCCGTCCTACCTCCCGGAAACGTGATAGCCAAAAACAAGAAAAGAGCTCCTCAAACTGGCATTCAGACGGTGGAAGGAGGAGGAGCTGGACTGGGAACCTGCAAGCTGAAGCAAGACGAAGGGAATTGCTTGTCCAAGGTATTTTTAGCTTATGGTTCTGTAGGCAGAAGGACAAACAGAAAGGCAGATCACGATGTGCAGCTTACACAGGACTTGGAGCAACTCCTAACCGGCACTCCATGGCCAAGGGAGAGAAGGCAAGATGAAAGCACAGCTCTTTTTCCTTTGTCCTTCCCCCTTTTTATTTTTAACTATCACTAAAACACTCCCACTTTAATTCCTCACCAGAGCAGCTGATAACACTTTCACTTTAATACCAATTACAATTAGCCAGATTTTACTTAGAATTAACTAGCAAACTTTCTTCCAAACAAACCAAACAAAATTTAATATGTTGGAAACGTGACAGATGGACAGCACAGGAACTTAAAAGCCAACAGCAAAAGGAGTTCACGATCAACTCACCCAAGGCACGGGGTCCTTCCTGGAGCCAGGCTTATGCAAACTCATCAACACTGATGAGCTGCTACAAACCTATAGGCAGTGGCCTAGTAATAACTTTAGATAAATAAGTATAATTTCGCTGGAGACTGGGTACACGGCAACCCCGCAGGAATCGACATTCCCGTGACTTGCAATTAAAAGGAGAAAGGGCAACACATACTTATGCATCCAGATCTGTTTAAAATAAATACTGAAAATGTCTGACAAAGTTTTTGTGTTTACTATTCACTTGCGATTTTTGTAAAAACCACTAAGGAAAATATAATTTCTTTTGACATCATTTTGGTTTCCTTCATGTTTGTAAGCAGCTCCCGCTGTCTCCACTACAAAAGGCAACTCTGCTGCTTCTGGATGTCCCACAACACTGCGTGGCCACTTTCCAGCTCTCGCCACAACACATGGGAGTTTCCCTATTGACTTCAGTGGGAAATACGAGCAATTAGCACCTCAGAAAACTAATTAACTTCCATGAGTCATCTGAGCTTTGGCCTAAGCCAACTTGTCCAACACCAGGGGCAGAAGTCTATAGGCACTGACTTTAAAATTCAAAGCGCCCCTTCCACCTCTTATCCATTTCAACTAAGACCTGGCGTAGCCAAGTGTTTCAGGATTAGAGTCTCTGAAGTTCATGGGGCTGCTAACAGGATTAGAGGTCACTGTTTCTTCAGCAGAAAGGTAACAGGTTAAATATGGTTTGTTTCCCTCCATGCTAAAGTACAGGTTCCAGGGGGCATTGCTGACAAAAGGTGCCTTATTTTGTACCTCCCACCAGTGCGATATTCGTATTTATATACCTAATCCAGAGAACATCTTCACCAGTTAATTTTAAGAAAGGTTGAATTTAGAGCGTAAATATTCATAATATTCCAGTATGCCTCATACTTCTGTCAAGTATCAGCTTCCTAAGCTGCACTGAACATGGACACTGCATTGCTAGTACAAATATTCAAACTTGCGCCTTGATTTTTGCACCACCGCAAATAGTGGTAATGACAACACCGCTAGCAACAAAACTCTATTAATATGCTCCCAACTAAATAACTATAAGAAAAAAACCCTACAGTGAGCTGAACTGGCATTCATTATTCCATTTGTTTCGTATCTTTAAATGATCCTGGTAAATCGATAAAGCTCTGCAAAGTGGCTGTTGTCTGCTGATTTCTAACTCGAGTCAGTGGCATCCACTCTTTAGTGCACCACACACTCGCTGTGTAGCCATTAGATGAAAGCACTATCACCTGTCAAACAAACTGCTAGAACTGTGATAAATTAATGATCAAATAGTACAGTCTGATGTACAGTAGCAGTGCCGAGGCTAGTTACAACCAGGCCTCATGCTTTAAAAATGTAGCTGACATTAAAAAAAAATCAGCCATTAAAGAAAAATGTCACACAGCTTTTCAAAAAAATATCTATTTAAAAAATGACCACATACTGATATTCCAGGATTTGGGGTTTTACTAAAAAAAAAAAAAAAAAAAAAGAGAGAGAGAAAAAGAAAAAAAGAAAAAGAAAAAAGAAAAAAAGAAGTCGTGAATGTTACAGTAAAACCTTCCTGTGTACTACGAATTTTCATGGCAAGCAACAACGTGCAGCTAAGCAGAGAGGATGTTTGTATTTTTTTGGTAAGTGGTGCTGCGTACAAATCTGTACCTCAGAGGAATCCTCTGGTGTGTCACGGACAGAACTCTTGTTTGCAAGGGAAATGTCCTGAGTTCTTTTTTTCCCTGTAATGCTTTTGATTTTTGACATCATGGGTAAAATATTTCAAGGGAGCTCCATATCACTTCTAAATATAAACAATACAAAATAAGCCTTTGCTTTTGAAGCACTTGACATCCTTTGAGCTTTGAATTTCAACTCCTAATAACTCTTGATGCTCACTGCATTAATGTATAAAGTCCTTTTTGTGAGCTAGAAATGGTTCCTCATGTCCCTCCTGCCATTGGCTTTATGAGCTTAATTTATTCTTTTTAATATAAAATCTCATTACCTGAACATGACACCACCACTTCCATTTTATCTTTGATATAAGAACAGAGAGAAACCAAAATCAAACCCTTAAATAAAGTCTGTAATCATCCCTCACTTTCTCTTGCTTTTCAAATTTCTAAACAAAATTAAGTAAAAATACCTTCCAGGGCACACTAAGAAATGTAAAGAGTGGGGGAAAAAAAAAAAAAAAAGAAAATTACTTTATAGTGAACTAACAAGGGACATAATTACTTACACAAGCAGCATATCTTCTTCTTGATGGTATTCCTTCATGTTTATTTTGCTATATTTGTGAAAGACGGGGAGTGCCTTGGAAGAATGGATATGCTGGAAAGCTTGATCTATTGAATTAAGTCCTGAACAAAGAGTTGCTTAACCTCAGGCAAAACATACTTGTTCCAAACTTTACTTCCACATAAGACACTTAATAGACTTCAACTGTATATTAATGGATTTTTTTTTATTCTTTACGAAACCAAAATAATTAAGAAAAATCCACCTCTGAGACAATTCACAGAGATTGAGGATTAAGTTAGGACTTCCTGAGTCCCGATTTCAACAGAAAATTGGAGTGATCAGTGTATTAGCACATGAAAGCACCAGTTCCATGCGCTAATGGCAGTTCCTTTATGTTGTTGTTGTTAGAGATGTGACTTAAGCATTGACTTAAATTATGAATTTGGCAGGGATCAAACTCCATGATCTAATTATGTCTTATGGTTTTCACTGAGTCTTTTGAGGGAGCTGGTTGTAAAGATAAGAACTTTTTCACAAGGAACATGTTTTTCATCAGAATCCACATCTCAGTTCCTGCAGGATCTTTGTGTTCTGTCCACTTATGTGGAAACCGCCACCCAACAAATAAAGGCTTACATTCCTGGAAAACTATATTTTAACTGTGAGATGTCAACTGCTCCCTCAGAGAGCCTAAGATTTGTAAATATGTTAACTCGTGCACTGTGCTTTTTCCTCGGATACCAACAATAATCAGGCCTGTGTTCATCTGAGGCTTCCACCACGCCGCATCCATCGCTGGGAGCATCAATTAGAACGAGCGAGGAAACTCCTGCTCAGTTTGTGGTGCTGAAGCTTAGTTTCAGATGGCCCGTGACAATCTCATTTCCTACCCGAGCATCGCTCCATGCTTTGGGATTAAAGTGTGTTTTAAAAAACAGAACGACTTCAAACATTTTACAAATCAGCAATAGGAGGCTGGATTTTGCTCTCACACCCAGGGAAGAACAGATGAATCCCACTGACAATTAGTGCAAATGGGTATGTGAGAATTAGGCTCCGCGAACTCCCTATCCAATCGCACTGGGAAAAGAAGAAAGCTTACTAAGGGCGATGAGAAACTGATATGCTGTTGAATATAGATTGCATACATTGATTCTGATGTACAGGCACATACTACAATAATTATATGAAAGGGTATACAATGCTTGTGAATTAAACCATCTTAGATGACTAGGGCTCATTTTGTCATTTATCCTTTGTTTACTTTTCCAGTATTACTAAGTATCCTTACATTTAATTAAACATACTCATAGCATTCCTTCAATTAGATAAATAATGCAGCTGCTTCCTCTGTCATATAGAGATGGAGGAATCAAGATAATGCAATATTTATTTTTATTCTAGTTCTCTGTCAGACACTTTACATTGAAACCCATGCAGCTGCAAGCTTTATCAGTGGTATTTCCAATCTATATAGATACTAAAAGAAGTAAATATCTCATTATCTACTTAACTGTGATAATCTGTTTGTGTTAAAAATTTTGGCAGAGCAGGTAAGGGCAAAATGAAAGCAGCTTTAGAAAAATGTCTCATTAACAGACTCTACAGTGATTAAATGCTTCAAGATAAATACCACAGATAGTAAAAGCTAGCTTAAACCCCTAATTTGAAACTCTTACAGATGGTTGATGGTTTTTTAAATAAGTAGCAATTAGTCTGAAGTAATCCATTTATCTCCTCTGCAAGTGACTGAAATAAAGAGAAATTAGATAAAACTACATGCAGAGAAACAACTAAGAGATAACAGGAATGCAATCAGATAGTACGGAACAAAAATTATAAAGGCAGGGCAATAATATATAGTTCATTTGCTTATTGGAGGCTTTGATTCATTCCCTGTGGTAACTGTAAAATTTAATAATATCTGTATACTTACAGGGTTCTGAAAAAGGCGCTACCATTACACATTGTTCTCCCTGTAGGTTGGATGACAAATGCCTGGGGCAATACTACCATCAAAGCCCGTGACATACCCAACATGGCTCTTCTAATCTTCATAGGGACAACAACCGTCATTTTTAAAGTGCATGGCAAATGAAGAGGGCATAAGAAAGGAAACTTCTAATTTTGGGGGGATGCTAGTGGTAGGGACTGTTGGAAGTCTACACCACGCTTTAAAATTGCAGTAGCAAAGCGCAGGTAATTCACTTGAACAGTTGTATAGATTTCTTAATGCTTAAAAAGTGCTGTCCAGGCTGGGAATAACCATCTGTTCCTTCGAGAACTCATACTCTCTTAGCTAATATATACAGCTAATACCCTGTATAGCTTATATGTGAAAAATAGATCAATGACTGCCAAAGGAAGATACGTACGATTCCAGCAAACAGCTCTGCTTTAAAACTTTGTGCTTTTTTTCCTGATGGTAACTAGTATGTTTAAGCTCTGCAAATGAAATAATCAGTAGTCTGTTGATTTCCATTTACATTTTTTTGCTCATGTAATTTTAAGCACTAGCCCGTGTCTGGTTCTCTTCATTTCCCTGTGTTACAGAACGTGGCACAGACGGCGCAAATCACCCACGCCGGTAGTTTGAATAGGATTGTCACTTTAATGTTCAACATGGAGTTTTCTTCTTAACATTTTTTCTCATTATAGCAAGACTCAGTACTGAGAGACACCTTTTGTTATGTATATATGAACAAAAGCAGTCAGAACAAATTTAGTACACTGGGCAAGGGAACTGGGAGTTGACGACAGCTAACAGACAAGATGCTCTATACTAGATTTAATCTGCTCTTAAATTTTGCCTTCCTGGGACTGCATAATACACTGGTCAAACAGATTAGTGTCATATGCTTTCGGATTAAAAGCTAATGCAGAATCTAGATAAAAACAATCAAAAAAACCATAAACCCCAAAAACCATGGTTTCAAGACATGTTTTATTCTATGAGCTCCCAAAATAACTGACTTGCATTTTCCCGTAGCAGCTATAATTGTGTAAATATAGATTTCACACAGAGTCTGTAAGCTGTTTTTCTTCTGACCAGTGCAGTGAAACTGTAGCCCAGGAAAGAAGATCATAGACTAATGAAATTAGAGCAGTTAACGATACCTGCAAACACAGGCCATTTTAATTCCATTAAGTGGCAACAGATTCACCAGTCTAATCTATATATCCAGCAAACTTTCTCTATATCACACACTAAAAATAGCGGGCTTGCTGCACCCACTGACCTCAGTAAGATGGGGACCGGACCATCAATGTATTTCTGCAAGTAGTAGATGGAGTTAAACGTTGAACGTTTTTGTTCAACCTGTACAACCCCCCAACCAAACAGCAACAACAAAACACTGATAAAAGATGCCATATTGCATGAGAACTTCTTTCTGTTACCTAAGTACAAGATGTCTCCTATTTAAAAACAACAATCCAAAATGGCAGAGATAAGTTGTTCCCATTTTCACTCAGGCCCAAAATTCTCAAAGAGCACAGGTTGGTAATTTCTTTAAGTGCAGTCTAGTATTGAGAGACGGGACAGAGACTTAGATCTGTCCTCAGATGCTGTGATGTGCAAAATTTTAGCAACTCGCTAGGGCAGAGATGGCTTTTGATTTGTTCATCACGACTTGCACAATGGGCTCCCACTCCCAAGCAGAGCCTCTGGAGTCTGCAGCAGTCAAAACCACTAAAGAGTAACAAAAAATAAGTAGACTTATATTGAACTTTTAAAATATATACATGGAATTAAATGTAGTCTGCATTTCATTAGTTTTGACCCAGGTTGGAGTCACTCGAATAAAGTCAGTAGATGTGGCCATTTTAGAATTAAACACCTGAAAACAGGAATGCTAGCTTAAAAAAAAAAAAGAAAAAAAAAAAACACAAAGCCCTCAAAACTTTCTCATGTCACATAAAACTAATGTTTATAAGCTGATCTATCGCTTCACAAAGGAGTGTCATGAAGATGCCAGTTGCATCTGATGCGGAGGCTTGGGACGTTGTTGTTTAGGAGTAAGATAACTCAGCAGGGATCTACTGAATTGACAATGTTACACAAAGCTTCCCAGAAAACACTTCCTGAAATACCTTTGTAAGGATCTGCAATTTGATTCTGTAGTACAGTGAAATAACTAGTATTTTTTCAAAATATAAACTCTTCAGAGCTCACAAAACCAAGCCCAGTTTTCTCATACCAGTCAGTCCAATTCAATTCAAGAATTGTTTGAGTTTCCCCATTGAAGAAAGATACAAGTTTTACAAGCCCATTTAGTCAGTCTTCTCTCTGCTGTAGGTCCCAAGTGATATTTTTAAATGTTTAGTTTATTTTGAGGTTCACTCAGGGACATTGTTGACAAAAACAGATTCAAATATCAAGATTTCTTTTTCTCCAAACAAATCTGTGATTTCAAGCCACTGTCCGTGCGTTTCCTCCGAGGCCCTTTCCCTGGCCTACAGTTTTGTGCTTTCTGTTCACTGTGATGCTGAGCTTTTAGGCTCTGTTTATATTAGAACAAATACCTTAAAAACCTGCTTGGGTAAGAGATTCCAGCATATGCCATCCTTCCCGCAGGACACTCCGTGCCCTGACACAAATGTCTAAGATGCCTGATCTGGGAGTGAAATAAAGCAAGTATTCACATTTTTACCCTACACAAAATCAGTCTTTTTGGTTTTAACGTGGCTCTTCACATATCAAGCAGTCAGGATACAGATTCTGTGCTATTTCATCTTTTTTTTTTTTTTTAAATAATCCTAAAATGAACTCAACAGCCTTACAACTAAGTTGATAATTCCATAGACACCTGTATACTTCCGAACCATTTACTAAAGCATTTGACAGACCTGCCTGAAGATTTAGCCCTAAACTTTGACCAGCGTAAAACGAAAACCACCAGAAACTACGATACAATATTTTATTTGGTGTGTGTAGAACTCGGGCGTGAAGAGTAGCCTTGGACAAACACCTTGCAAAGATCTCTCGATGATGGATGCTGGCACTTTTGCAAGCATGACTTGCGCACCCTGGTGCTCTCTCAGCCACGAACATCCCCTGTTACTATGAACTTACTTTTTGTGTCCCAGTTTACTGGTTACCGAGGACCTGGTGCACAGAGACAATGGCAATGTACTGTTTGCTTCCTAAATCTCCAGCACAGCGTTCTGCCCAGATGTAAAAAGGTAACTTGATCCCAATTAATGAAAGTGACTGGGTCAGCCTGTCACCTCCCATGCTCTTCATGTGCTGTTCAGACATCTACACGCTTATTAAAACCTCAGGCACTCTACATAAGCTTTGCCTTGAAACCAGTTGCCAGAGGCATCACGGCTCAGAACCTGTCTACAGGTTTCTTGGTTTCAGATCTGACATCATATAAACCTCTCTTATCCGCCGTGGCAGCACAGATCAGATGAAAAGCGGTCCCATCCTCACAGAATAATACTCACAAAAAGGACGGAGGCGCACAATAACAAACATTTCACTGCTGCTGTTCCTCACAGATGTACCTTGCTGCTAACGTGCTCCAAGGTTAGAAAATGCCTACAACACTTTGCAAACCTCTCTTGTTACTTTTAGCAGGTTCAGAGCGGGGAACTTTTTACTGCAAGCTTTTTTCCCAACTAATTGTCACTATACTGTTTCAGGCAAAGCTGGAGCACAGGCAGTAATAGCAAATAATTTCTGGAGACCTTTTAGCTTCTGAATAATTTTTGTCCTGTAGATAATTGAGTTCCCCTCCTTGGTTTTGACCAGCCACACAGCATCATTTGTGCTCCACAACAGGACAGTAACTCTCATCATTACACAGTCTGTACTGCCAGCTAAAGCCTAGACCTGGAGCACCAGTGAGAGTGAGGTGACTGCCACAGAAAGCACAAAGTGCTTTGAGGTATCTGCCTCACATTGTGCCATCCAGTTAGAGATACCCAACACCCAAGTCAGCAACAACCCAACCAAACCCCTCCACTTCAGAAAGCAGCTTCCTAAAAATGCAGTTGTTGTAACCCATTCCTGCTGCTCCCAACCCGGCGACCTAGAACAGCAGCCAGTCCATCTTCAAGAGATTAAGCTCTTTTTATTTATATGGCACACAGCGTAATGTTCAGGTTAGGCACATAAGAAGAACAAATGGTCTCTTAAAAAGGCTTTGAACTTTATTTCTTCTTCAAAGAAGTTTGGCTCTTGGAGGAAGTGGTTTAATGGCTAAACTTGCCAGCACCGGCAGGAAATAGTATTTCCTATGCACATCCTGGCACCAACACCGGGTTGCAGTAGGAAGAGTTTCTGATTTCCTTTAGAAAATGCAGCGGGCTGGGAAGAGCAAAGCATTGCCTTGGAAAGGAGCTCACTCGTTTGGATTGTCAGTTGCTGATTCAGAGAAAGAGTTCGGACCTACTCTGTGGTAAAAACCAAAGGGACGAGAGCCTTTACCAGCACGGAGTGATACGGACGGCTGGAGTTCTCCGGCTTTAACACAAACCCATGTTTATTATTATCAGAATTTCCTCTTCTTTTGCAGGCTCATTCACAGACTGGCTAATGGGTTTCCATAAATACTAACAAGTGCTGCCTTAAGGCTTTGTTGTGCTGCACAACATTAAGCAACAACAATAGGGAACAGCTGCTCCTGAATAGCTGCGCAGTTAATTACAGTCTATACCTACAGTGTGTCTCCATGCCCTACATTAAGAGAGCTATTGCACATGTACCATCCGTATAATGATGGAAGATATTCAAGACAACCCGACACATTCCAACCAAAGCAAATGGGAACCAGACTCGGATGCTCACACTGCCCTTGCTGCAGGAGACATGAAAGGCAAAACAAATTAAGGTTACAGCAATAACATTATCATCGTAACAGAGTAAGTTTGCATGTATTTTTTCATTTGCGTGTGTATCTTTAAAGTAAGTATTAGATGGTCTAACATCTGGCTTGTCAAAGAAGTTTCGTCAGGTATTTCACAGATGTGTAATACTTTTGTTTTTACAATCTCGAATAATTACAGTCTGGCATACAAAGCAATAGCTTTTATAATCACGTTCCTCACCCAAATACATCCCAATCTCCAAGATATGCACATGAAACATTTAAATTAAGAAATAACTCTAGGATGATAAAACCTGTACTTATAAGTGGCTTATATTACAATTTATAACAGGCGCATTTGCTCAGATCTTGGCTTTCTTTAATAACTTTTCAATTCTTAGGCCCAGCTGGAAGCCTAAAAATAGGCAATAGAAAATTGGCATGTTTTGTTCAAGGTAATTGAAAGGATACCATGGTAATCTTACCAGGGCCAGGTTAAAGCAGTTCGGCAAGTCTCCAGAAGAAAAAAACGTACAGCATTTACAACCTACATGTTGGCAACAAATGCAGCCATTTAATGTGGGATTTGAAATGGAGAATTCATCTCAAGTCTGTTCTATTCTCAAGCTTGATCAAGATCATCAACATTTCTCTCAAAAACGCTCCCATCTCAGCCTTTTCTGTGATTCTGCCCTGGTTTTGTTACCGTCTCTCCACCAGAACATCTTTTAAGACACTTGATCCAGAGGCATCCAAAGACAAACAGCAACAGCTGGCTGGAAAAGGAATAATTGCAGCCTCTGGCACAAGGCTAGATCTATCCAGAATTTTGTTCTAGCCCAACTTTTTTAGCAGCTCTCTGTGCAAAGTTAGGAAAGTAATTTCACCTCTATGGGCCTTGCTTTCTACACAGCTGCTATGATGCTTCTAATATTGGCCTTCAAAAAAGGGCCTTCTAAAGAGATGCGCTGTAACCTCTAGAACTTTTTTTGTTTTTAGACATACAATGGTACTATATTTCAGGGGAATAAAGACAAACTCGAAAGGCCACAGTTGATTTAAATTCATGAGATAAAAGTAATCTAATTGCTCGCAAGTAATTATTTTGAACCCAAACTGTGAAGTAATTGCCTTGCCATCACTCACTAAAATTAATTTCAAGCAATTGTCCTGTTTTCCTAAGAATTAGTTACACTAACAGAAGAGCACAAATACTTATGGGTTGATCCCACGAGCTGCTGAGAACAGGTGAAGCAAATATCCTCTATTTGGTGGGCAGTGATCAGAGCCAAACTTTAAGAAGTATTTAGGCACTTACACATGTAGAAAATCACAGCTCCCTTACTTGCCCCATGAAAATATTGCCTTGGCATGCTACGGGCTGGGCCAAGCCACGACCTCCAGCTACAGCCATGGCATCAAGCGCAGCTACATTAGACACTATTCAGGAAGGAACTGTTGCTAATAAGCTGTAATTTAAAATTCTGTAAATTACAAAGTGCTCTTTTGAGTAAAACGTGACGTCCCTGCCAGGGTCAGGGAGCCTGGCCCTAGACACCGCAGCCAAGGGGAGGTGTGAGCCGAAGCTCCATCAGCAGGCGCCCATCATTGTGGTCAGGCTCACGAGAGGGGAATCGGCGGCCGCTTGTGTTTGTGGCACCAACCGGAGCTCGTGAACTTTCCCCTGACCTCTCTTCTAATTCAAGACACTGTGGTTTTATAATGATTTAAAATTTTAGCTTCCGTGTGTATATATACATATGTGCGCGTACATAGACATATATATAACCTCTACTGTGCTAAAATTAGGTTCTCCACAGCTAAAAGGACCAAGGCACAAAAGTAGCTCTCATTTTAGCTTTCATTTTAGCTCAGGGCCAAAACACCATCCTCTTCCTGCTCAGCTTCACTAAAAGCAGTTCAACGTCAACACAACAGATGCAGAGGTACTACCGGCTCAGAGTGCATCTGCGTTGCTCAACTTTTCACGCGGACCCATTGCTCCTGGCCACCGCAGTCCCCATCCAGAGCTGGCGCTGGTCTCTCTGCAGCGCAGCCCAGCGTGCCCGCCACGTCCTGCGTCCAGGCACGAGCACGGAAAGAGCCAGGACAAAACCCTCCCGGGCAGGAGTCGGATCGCTCTATCTGAGGTGGATTTCCCTCTGCTTGGGAAACCGAATTGTCTCTTTCCACACGATCTGTGCTGCACCTCTGTTGGCACAGGACAGCCTCTCACTACGTACTTGTGCTGAAATCCTAATGCAGAGCTTTCCCTCGGGATAGCACTGATACATCCCCCACCACTTTGCAATGAGCAGGTGCTCAGATGCAAGAGTTATAAGTCCTGTACAGGTAAACAAAGAGGCACAAAGTGAAAAACCTACATACAAAAATGTGAACCTGCCCTGTAATCATCAAATAAGGAACAAGACTCCCTAGATAACACAGTTGCGTGCCGCCAGCCTTTGTTTTCACTTTCCCGTGAAGTAGCAGCTGAAACTACAAGAGATTTCTCTCTCTCCCCCTTCACCTTGGCTGATGGTCAAACAGACCATAAAGGAACAGAAACATCCCTAACCCTACTCTAACACAGAATGAAACAAGAGGTCTTTTTCTGGGTTTCCTGGGATAACCTGACAAACGACACATGAAACAATGAATTTGAAAAGCAAGTTGGAGCAGTCAAAAATTGTTGTCTTTTCCTAATCTTCTCCCTATGAGAGCAGCCAAGCACCCCACAACATTTACTCTGCCTGATGCTAGCATGTGTTGGAAATAGAGAAACACAAATCATGCAGAGAAGTTTCACCACCTGCACTGCACAGCTTCCCTCTGTGAAGACCAACCGTACTTGCAAAAGTTTTCAGACTTTTTTGACTCATAAAAAGTCAGCACTATAACTCTGTACATCCTCTGAGCTTCCATACATTTCCATGCAAAGAGGTCAGGATTTCTTACTGTTGCACCTTATTATTTGCTCAGGGATGCGATTCAAAACATGCCTTATTTCTTTTAGTAGGCTCAGGTCCTCTGGTTACAAAGATGAATCATGCCATCATTCTTACAAAGACACCTCTAACATACCTCTCCACAATTCAAACACTATACCATACACAATTAGCATGCAAGACTTGTTGCCTGAGGATACTGTAGAGGCCAAGAGTATTAACAGGTTGGAGGTAGGATTAGACAAATCCATACAGAATCAAGGTCCATCGGTGGACGATCGCTAACCGCTGTTACCCGAAACCCGCAGAGCGTGTTGGGAGCAGCACGGCCGCACACGCGGCCCGCCCTGTTCCCACAGACAGACTACGGACACGGCCGGAACAACCTGCAGCGCCGTGTGCAGCCGGGCAGTTCGAACAGCGAGCAGACACAAACCCGTGGCCACGCAACTGTGAACCAGAAAGTCAATATGGACAGAAAGGAGGGCAAAGAAGCAAGAAAAGCTTCTTATATCTTAATTGCTGCAGGCAAAATGCTGACTATAGAGGCGTTCCATCACCCTCCTGCCCCTTCTCTATTCCCCTTGGCCCTTGCTCCAAAGAGACTCAGGCTGGTTTTATACCACAGGTTCTGGAGTCGCTACAGGAGAGTCCTGGTGGGTTTGACCTTCCCGAAATCCACCCTGAACCCTCGTTGCCTTCAGAGCACCTGAAGCTGATCCCTCAAACACAAACCCTGGCCCACAACCGACCGCCACTTCAATTTTCAGACGTTCAAAACTCACAGCAAATGACCAGTCTAATAGAACAAGACTGCTCCTGGGTCATTTTCTCATTAGTTCTTTTAATATAGTTATTTCCTTCACCTGCTACCGTAGGCATTTAAAAGTGCTTCCTTTCGTGAACATATTTTCCTTAGCGGATGGAAAATGTACTTTTGAAGTGTTGCTGCTAGGAAACATTTTCAGAAGATAAAGAATACTTCAAGAGTAATTCTATACCAACGCAACATTTTCATCCAAAGTACGCAGACAACAAAGTGGCTTAGTGTTCGTTTGTGCCTTAGTTACAGGCAACACGTTCACAAAAAAAAAATAAATCTTGACCAGGTAATTAAATAAATATGCAAAAATCATCGGTCCTGGTTTAATTCAGAGTAAGGCATTTAAAGGCACATGCAATTCCTCCCAGTGCCTAGGAGGTCTGAAATATAACTATGCTGTGGTGCTATTAAAACAATTTGAAGGCTACTAAATTTGGGGAATCAAACTGACACACTAGCGATCAGGGTCAAAGCTGTATCAGTTACGCCAGTTCTTTAGGAAGAGAAGAATCAAAAAATTTTCTGCTTTAATTTTATTAAAACCGAAGCATTTGCAGCAAATATATAAACATTTTGGATGCAATGAAATCTTTCTTGTGCTGCCTTAATTATAGATAATAAATTTATACTTATATTTGTAAAACACGGATATAATTTAACATATTTTAGGTAGTGATAATCACAAGGAAAAAATGCCATTGAATTATGCCATTTTGAAGAAGCCAAAGTATTTCATTTGAGAGGGGATGAATGGTGTTTGGTTTTTCTTCCCTCTGAAAATGTTTACTGAAATCAACATAATTCAAGAAACGTTTCAGCTGACATGACATAATTATTTCAGGAAAGGGGGGAGGGAAGTACCAATCAAAATATTTAGTCCAATTCTGTATGCTTTTAAGATAAGGCTTTCTTTCTGATGTTTTTTACTAATATATCCTATTTTTTTATTGCTCTTTAAATCATGCAGCTTGAATGCCTGGTTTGTATTCTTCTCCAGCTACTCATGATGCAAAATTAGACATATTCTTTTGAATACATCCCTCGAGGGGTTGTGGGTGGATCTTGACACTGGATGCTACAAAATATCCCCAAATCAAGAGCTTTCTGTCTTAAACAATTCAAATCTCAGGAGACCATCCAGCCAATTTACCAAGTATAAATATAGTCCCTCTGCCATTCACACTGAGCACAGTGAATTCCATGCAAAATCCCAGGGGGAACTAGAAGAAATATTTTAATGTTCAGCAGTAGTCTTTAATTTTGCACTCAAATTATGTCACTGACCACTTTTCTCTCTCCTCTCGAGGCAAGTCTCCTCCTCAGAAGGCAGGTTTTGGGGACATACCCCATAGTCCCTTCCCTGAACGCGCTGGCTGACCCTAGGGCTGCCTTGCACAGCGGTCCAATACCAGCTAGTGGATTCTTTCCAAATGTAAAACTGGTGATGTACGACCAGAAAATACCTGTGGAGGGGTTGTGTCCCTAAGGGAAGCAGGACGTTGTGCCACAAGTTCAGGTTACTCAGCGTTTCCCAGTATAAGATCCTATTTCCAGTTCCTTACAGCTTTGCTAAATAAACTGGCCTGAAGTCTCCCATAATGAGGCTCTGCCTCAGGCTGTGTGTTTTGGAGAACTGCTTGTGTTACTAATAAGGCAATAATCCATATTGCAGCTCGATTAGTAGTCAAAATGGTTGACAAAATCTGTAATTATCAAAAGAAAAGTTTATTGTGCTGACATATCAAAACAGACCTTAGACCGCAATAGGGAGCAGCCACAATCAAGGATTCTCTGCTCCATTAGCTGCAAGGGAAGCGAGTAGGAGTTCGGCCTGAATAAAACATACCGCGGAAGGAAGAAATATTAGAATCAAATGCTCATATAAAAGCTTTGCTGCAACATCAATAATCTTCAAAGTGCTTAACTGGGGAGGTAGGCATTGCGATGGCTCTTTGAGAGGCGGAGGACGGAGGCACAAAGCAGCAGCCTGGTGGTGCAGCCCGGGGAAGGCACCGGGAGCCTCCAGAGCACCCCGGGGCACAGAACAAAAGGTGCCCAGGAAGAGATGCTAAACCCCCCCTCGCTTCCCAGAACGCAGGCAGATTTATTTCACTGCCACCGCAGCCAGAAACAAGTTGTGCAATGCCTCGCTAGAACTGAAATTGCTTTCTTTTGGGGAGCACAGAACAACTCTCACCAGGAATAGCAGCAATTCTTACCTCTGCGATGTGCGACTTTCATAAAGTGAGCAAATACATCAAAGTATGAGAATCAAAAGGTATTATACTGAGCAAAACCTTTTTTTTTTTCGGGGAAGGAATACTAAAAAAACGAACAGAGGAGTTATATCAATAGTGTAATTGAGAGCGCATCACCATGAGAGCAGAGCCCCTTGCTGGGAAGGATTTAACTAAGGACTCTATGTTCTGGTGGCACCCGCGGGCCAAGCCCTGCGCTGGGGCAGGCGAGCGCCCCGGGACCTGCGAGCCAAGAGCGTGACAGCCCTGGCCGTGACAAGGGTGGCCTCTCCGGCAGCCCCGTGCAAAGCCGAGGCCAATCCAGCCGTAAATTAATTTAGAGCAGCGAGCAGAGGCGCAGGCGGGGGCGGCGCTGGCACACGCGGCTATTTCCGAGCAGACGGTCACTTCCTCCGCCCGCCCCAAATGAGCCCCATCCCACGCAAAGTTTCCAAGCCTTTCATTAGCGGTTGTGTTAGTGTATAATAGCTATAATGAGAAGGCCATAAAAATCCAAAGTTAGCTGAAGGTCCTTAACCATTTTAAATATGGCTCTCTTTCCAGATTTTTATTTAAACTTTAATGACTACCGCATAAGATCAAGCAACAAGGAACAACATTTGTATTACAGCTGTATTATTTAATTCCCATTAGCTAAAAATGCCAGGCTACCAGCCAGTAGCTCAGGAAAATAAGCGGTGACAGGTGAAAGAAAAATACCCTTTCCTGTACCTCCTCGAGCCGCTTTAAAGCCTGAGGCTCTGCAATGTCATTTGCACCTCATGAAACCCACTGTCAGGCCACAGTATTTAGTCAAATGTTATCCATTCAGAAAAAAATGGACCTTGCTACTTTTAAAGACATGGTGCTCTTTCTGACCATAATTTCTACTGTCTAATTAAACCATGATAGAACTGGTCCCTTCACACTTGCTATTAACTTCTGTACTTCTGCTTTTGAGGGTGTGCTTAATGTCACCTTATATATTGGGGGATGTAGGTACCTGAAAGCCGTCATTTACCCTCCGCTTTAATTAGAGCGGTGGTTTTATTGGACAGCCTAAAATGTTTAGAGTAATAATTGCAGTCCAAATTTGATTATCCATTTTAATTCTGAATCAAGCACAACAGGAGGAGTGCATACACCTCTTCAGTGCAAACTGAAGTACTCTAAAGGGTTGCTTTCATCTCTAATGGTGGTACTATCATTTCTCAGTTTATTTTGAAATGTTTTTGGTAACCCACGTTACACGGCAAATGTAGAATAACAAGACAGACTTGATGCTTTCCATCACGTACAGAGCTTTCTTACAGTTTTCAAGACAGCTCCAGGAACTAAACTTAGCAGAGTGCAAATTCATATTGATCTCACTGGCTTTTGGAAAAATAAATTTTCTTTCAATGTTAATTAAAGTTAAAGTGAAATTTCAATCAGGTTACTTAAGTAAGAGGTCACAAGAAGGGGTTAAGAGAAGATAAATCGCACACACGACTATCACTTTCTTAGAGAAACATACTATGTGTTCAAAGAAAGTAAAGTAGTATATGAATTTTAAAAGACAAGATGTAATTTTTTTTTAGGCTCTGTCATCTTTCGTAATTTTTTTATTTGCTCATTCATTAAGCATGTCAGGTGTTTAAAAAAAAAAGAAAAAAGAAAAAGAGAAAAAAGACATCAAACCTCTTTAGGATTTACAATACAGATACCTGCAGATGTTGCAATCCAGAACTCTGTGCCAAAAATAGTCCTATTGATTACAGGGGATTAAAATTACTCCTTGACATAGAAGCAGTAGAATCTGGCCTTGAGCAAATTCACACCAAAACCTCAGAATATAAATTAGGAAAGGCTGTCAATGGACTGAATATTCATGCTCTGCAACAGAATCAAAGAAATGTCGGGTGGAAGAGGCCTCTGAAGGTCTCAAGTCCAACCTCTCACTCCAAGTGTGACCATTGCCAGCGCTAGATCAGGTTGGCCATGACTTTGTCCCCCTGCTGCACTACCCTCCTGGAGAAATTTTGGTCCTAATATCCAACCAGAACCTCCCAATTTGTGCTGTTTTCAACTATTGCCCCTTGCTACGTTTTCTGCCACTACTGAGAAGACATGTCTTCATAACTACTCTTTAAGTAGCTGCAGGCTGCTATGAGATACCCTGCAGCCTCCTACCTTGAATCCTTCTACCACGGGAACCGGCATCTAGCAAGAGCAGATTTATCTCATTTATGTGGACAAACTCAGATCCAAATGCCAGAGTTCTTGCTCTCACTCTACGGTTTGATAGTAAGGCTCAAAAATGAAAGCAAATGGGATTTTTAATGACTTTTAACTTACGACACTGTGTAGCATGGGAAGAACCATTTGCTTTTACAGATCCTTATCTCACCGATTTCACTTGGAAAAAACTGGAGTATGTTACAAAATTAGTAGCTTTCCTTGCAGGGCTGGAGAAAGGAGTGGGGATGATTTTGTATGCACTTTTGGAGTGCAGTCATGCATGCCTAACTAGTGTAGTCGGCTACCACGATCAGACACACAAATCTAAAAGGCTTCACACAGTCATGTATTTGTAAGTCTTCTGATGTGCAAAAAAATTAAGAATAGATGATCGGGGCACTGAATTTACAGAACTGACTGAGTCTTCCTTACACCAGAAATTCCTAAGGAGTATTTAGAATCCCAAGGACAATGAGGTCTCTCAGTGAGGGGTGCTTTGGAATTTAAAATAAACATCCTATCACCATATATTTAAAGCCTATCTGTAGAATGTCAGGATTCCTGTTGTTAAAGCAGCAACTGGGGACTTAGGACTTGTGTTCAATTATTGGACTTGCCAGAAATTTCCTCTGAGAACCTGGACGTTAGTTTGCCTGTAGCTCTGCTCCCCAACCGCAAATACGGAGAATCATGTTCCCTTTCACTTCCCGTTGCGTTTGTAATCAAAAGCAATTAACAGAGAGCTCTTCCAGTTATGATTTAAAAAGGCCTGTCAGCCATAGCAAAGACCTTCAGGCAACCAGAGGACTTTCCTCTACCTTCTGCTGCCCCCACCAGCCTTCTGGCTCCCCTGCGTTTCCCCACGTGGGATGGACGGTAGCTCCTGGGATAAGTGCCAAAGGAGGTGGCACAACAAGGGGTGGAGATGGTATTTTGGGTGTAGAAAGAGGCTCACAGTTCCTATGAGCTAACGGGACCGGACACGAAGCTGTTCTAAATGTAGGATGGTTACAGAGCTACGCAAGCTGACCACACGCAGTGGGAACATGGGCCACAACGAGCAGCGTCCATCGGGGATGGGAGAGGAAGAAGAACTAAAACCTTGTTTGTCTTCCAGTAACTCTGTGCTAGAATAAGTCTGGTCCTTCAGGAGGACCTACCCAACCACAACACCTTGCTGCTCTGAATAAAATGCTTCTGGACTGGATTCAGCCAACCACAACTTGTAGACAACAGCGTCAAGTGTACAAGAACTCTTCATCTGGACTTCACGTCTGCTTTCCTCCTTCTCTTTTCCTCTTTCTTCCCTTCCAGCTCAATTCCTCTCCATTTTTTTTCTGTTTATCTCTCCTTATCTCCTAAGTTAAACCTCCTACCTCCTCAAGAAACAGGAGCTCCCCATGACAGCTATATCACATTGCTCACTTTGCTTACCATTTGTATTCCTCCTCACTAACTTGCTTCTAGCTTCTCCTTCAGAACGTAGCTTTACCAGCTTCACAGCCTTTTCATGAAGCCTCAAAAATAGGGTACAATATAGCAAAAAACAAAACCGAAACTGTTTCAGCTGGCTGAGACCCTGACAAAAACTTGATGTGACATACTGGACCACAGAAAATTATCCAGATAGCTGCCCACTCACACTGCTGAGTAAGCCATGAACTCACTTTGGAGGCAGATTACTGACAAATCAAACAACAAAACCAACATTACTTTAATTTGCTTTGTTTATTTCCCTTGCCCCTGGAGAGGTGCACAGTGCTAGTGTAAGAACTGTGAAGTCATCCTGTAGGGAATAATAAAGAATCCTTCCCCAAATGTGTAATTTGCATTGTTAAATCCAGTGTGTTCGCTTGGATTATAATAGTGCTGGCCATAATTTTTGTATGGTTTCCAAAAAATAATAATAATAATAACCCCCCTTCCCCGAACATATTTAGGGTTTGCATTCTGTGTTAAGAACTAAGTGTTTCAAATTTCTTGGCATAATGATATATTAAAAGGAAACAACTGTAAAACATACCCAAGTAAGGGAAAGTAGCCATTGGCTGCTATACAACAAGAAATCCTACTTTGGCTTGAAAGAAACACACACAGCACTTGTAGATGTCCATGCAGACTGTGGATGTAAATCTCAAGATCACAAGAGTCTACAATAATATCTTAAGCCTTTAAATTCTATCCTGAGACCTTTAACTTATCTCATTTTTTAAAAAGGAGAACCTGATTTATCAACATCAGGGATAACAGCAGCAATGTCAGGTAACTAGCCTGTAAATCTTAAAAAGAGTTTTATGAATAAGAATATTAATAATTACAAAGTCAAATACTGCAAGCCTTCCTTGCATGGTCGATGAGATTTGGTTCAAATCCAACGAGAGGAACCAAGGATGAAAAAAAGCGTATTTGAAATAACGCACTTATGCATAACACGGATAGGAATTATTAGGAAAAGCTGCCCAGTTCTGGTTTCCAAACTTCAAGAAGAACATGGAAACCCTCCAAAGTGTACATGAATACGATATAGAGTTAATGCTGTTATTAAGAGATAACAAGCTCTGGATTTCAGAGCTGGAGACCTGTCCGGGCACTCCCCAGCTCTGGGAAGCCGATGATGGAGGGCACAGTGGGCTCCTCAGCCTCTCGCCGAGCCCCGGTGCTCCCACTCCCGTCATTTCACTGGATTCACGTTCCTATACCTGACAGCACCTTTGCGTTTTGTTATGATCTCGCCATTCAAATCCCTCCACAAACCCACTTTTTCCAAATACTCTAAGTTAGTCCAGAGTTATCAACTCCTGCAGGCCCTGGGCAGATCTCAGTGTTTCAGTTACCCCTGCAAGAAAAGCAGCATCTAAATTAAATCCATTCCCAAGGAAGCTTATGTTGCATCTCTCTTTTCGGACAACAAATTGCTTCCTGGTGAAGTGGACGAGATTTTTGCACTAGTTTTAGTAGAGCAAGATAACGCGTAATGTTAATGTTTAAATACATATTCCAATGTTTGTTTATGTAGCAGTTTCATCGAATGCATCATGGGGTTATGTAGATGGTTACAATTAAGCATTGTAGTTTGTAAGTGTTTATAGGATTAGACCCAGGGATTTGAAACATATAAAAAGCAAGTTCTGTCTAGAGAACTACGTGAAGAATTAAGAGCTGAATGCAGGGATAATAACAGCCGTCTCACCCTGTATTTTCTGCAAGCACAAGGACTACAGCCGCGAGATCCAAAAATGAGGGGCAAAAATTACAGACCAAAGTTTAAGAATTCAGGACTTGCAGGAAGAAGAACAAGAAATTTTTGCAGTGGCTGCAAATCCTTGAGCGTTTCAGGTTCATGGTGCACGTTTCTGGAAACGAAAACTCGATAGTTCCCCACCGCTCCCAACGCGAGCAGCGCCCGGTGTTTGCTTCACCGTTCACTGGGTCTGAGAATGACAGGAAGAATGTTGACATTTTGTGCCACACGTATGGGAAGAAACAGATCATCTCCCTCTGAAAGGTGCTTTATTTTCTGTGAGAAAAGACAAAACTCCGAGCTCCACATCAAATAAATCATACAATAAGAACATTATTTTTAAAGGGAATGAGTATTTTGCATATTAATATTAAATGACATCTGAGCAGCAAATATAGAAATTATAATATTCAGCATCTCACAGAGAGCTGACACAGAGTAGAGGAGTTCTGGTAACCAAGCTGTCTTAAATCTACAGCCTCAAAAAAATACCTTCATCAAAATTTAATATTCATGCAATAGGGACTCTTTCATTGTTATGAAAACTGATTAAGGCCAATCATAAAATCCTGGGTGCTTCATTTATTCCGTTCCCCTGCCAGAAAACAGGGGGGAAAAAAAAAAATCAAACCCACGAGAAAAAAAAGAAAACCTGGCAAACGTTTTCCTGGCAGCATTTCCGGGGAGCTACTGTTTTGCATTTGGTAAGGATGCAATCCCTACCAGTTGACACACAGACCCTTAGAAGGAAACGGAAGGGACATCAGTAATACAAATAAGGGGCAAAAGAGACAGAATAAAATTAAAATGCGCACAATTATTTTCTAGCAAACCAGCAACAACACGCAATCTGGTAGGAAAGGGGGAAGACAGGGCTGATATTTTTTTGGTGAAGATCTGGACAAAGCTTTTTTTTTTTTTTAAGAAGTCACAGAGCTAAAATAACCGTATTGTTAGGCAGTGACTCATGGGAACAAAGACAACGATGCTATCTAGGATCATTGTACTGGTGCCTTTTAATCATCATGTTGGTACAGTTTTCCCTCACTCTGACCTAGTTTAACTAGTTTAGAAAGCTTAATAGGCATTGCTTCTTACAGCACTGTTAGGAGGACCTAAATATATACAACAAGTTCTTTTGTGAATTAAAATTACTGATTCATGGCCCGTTACACTTCCTGAATCCAGAGGAACAACAGTGAGGTTAACACAGTGAAGTTTCACACAACCGGATCCGAATTTGTGCTCCTGCACTTCCAAAGCGCTGGCGACCGCAGCACGGCGCGCACGGCCTGTCCGGAGCAGGAGCCGCAGGGCACAGCCTGCCCGGGACTGAAACACAGGGAAAAATTCTCAGGTGAAAAAACTATTGAGTTGAGCAGGAAATATTTTTTGTTCTCACAAAAGATATTAATGAGAACAACGCTTCCAGAGAAGTTTTTCTATGAAAGTTTTTGTGTCTTAACTGACAGGCTATAAACCAAGAATTTTCAGTCTTGGGGTTTTCAGTGGAAACAAAAAACGTTGCCAGTTACCGCTATTTCCAGCAGAAATAACCTTTTGGCAAGCAACGATATCTTTGTTCACCTTCTTATTGAAAAACATTGATCTGTTCCAGTGATTGATGTCAACCATAGGGCACAGCTCTATTTTCCGTGGGATAACTGATGTATTTGCTTTTCGTGTTAACTAGATTAATGCCCACTACCATCTGCAAGTTTATAGTCTACCAAAATACAGAAGCCACTTTCCTGAACCTCCAGGCTCTGAAGTCACATATGTTACCAACAGGCACGGCTTGAGCCTGCGCTCAACACAATTAAGTTGCTCGGTGTATTCCTGCGAGCGGCACCGGTCATCGCTCTTTATTTGCAGGGTGAATTTTTCTCCCCCCATCAGCCCAGGTGAATCTATCGGGATCATTAAGGGGTTTCGCTCGGCTGCAGCCGTAACAGCCCCACAAGGGAAAACTGCCCTGGCTCTGCTGCCGAGCCTGGGCCTGCCCCCATCCCACCGGGACCGGCACGAAGGACAGTGATGGAAATGAACTATAAAAGGAACTCATGAGGTCGAGTCCGTGTGTACATTTACCCTGCTCGAGACTCAAGGCAGCAGCAGGGAGAGGCGGCACCTAACAGCTGTATTCTGACTTTAAAAAAATAAAGCTATCTTTCCAGAATTATTGACCAAAAAACCTATTTCACTAGATTGCACACAACCAGGATTTTTTTTTTTTTTTTCCTCCCATCTGTATCTCGGGCTCCCGAGAAGTATTCGCAATTATACAGAGAAAACAGACCGCTTGATTTCTCCCTGGGGCTCAGTCCTGGGCTATTACACGGAAAAATGTCCCAGTTGGGATTTTCAGAAGCATTGGCTTAATCCTCCTCCCACTAAAACCACTGGTAAAAACACCCATGAATCTGAAGCTGGAAGAAAAGAGGACAGTTCTAAAGACTGTAAAAAACCCTTATGATTGACACACATGTGCATGAACTAATCTTATTAGGGAAAACTGCTCTTCTGAATATCAGATAGATTCTATTTTCTCCAACTGAATAAAAATGAAACCACAGCAAAAATTCTTTGTGAAGAGGGTTTTCTCAAGGCAAGTTAAGGGAAAGGATCCTTAGGTAGCGTATTGGAAAAAAAAACGCAGGCCAGAGCAGACCACCAGGCAGCTTGGAAGAGTGAAAGTTTACTTTGTAAAACCAAACTTTGCAACTTTCAGTTTGTTAACATGAGAGTATCCTCTAATTTTATCCACAGCTAGTACCTTCTCCAAGTTGCAATTGCCAAAAAAGGGCAAAATATCTTAACGTTACATTCCACCGAGTCACTAAATGGAACACAAGTCATATTACTGTAATTCATAATTCAGAACTCGAATTTCCTAAGACAACATCAGAATGTCATTTTAACCACACTAATTCCTTCACAGTTAACATGAGTGGGTGTTGGTGCAATCCAAGCTGAAAAAAGCCATCTAATTTCAGCAAGTGCACCACAAGCCAACTTGGCAACCCTCCACGCGGATCAGACAAACGCCTGTTCTGTCGAAGCTGAAGGCACGGGGATAATTATCGTAGCTGATACCGCATCGGTGGTAATGACAGTGTGGTTTGTAAACACGAACCAAACCAGGATTCTCTCGCTCACAAACAGGGATTTGGTATTACTGTGGGAACCCGCTTTAAACCTGAATGCAGCCCTTGATCCAAACTGGGGCACGTCTCTCTGCAACTGGAAAGTCGTTCAATAGCCGCAGCGCACATTTAACTATCACACTTTTCGGGTGGGCATTGGTAGAAGCTAGACGGTCGCATTATACAACTGCAATACAACAATCACATCTGCTGGGAGGGAGAAGCAGCCGGTACCACCACTCGTACTGAGCAGGGAGATGTTGTGACCGTTCCTCCTGCTGGTAAGGACCTTGCTATTTGGGTCGGGTACCTCACCAGGACAGTCAGGTCTCTCCAGAATAATCAAGCATGGCCAGCTAAAGTTTCCATGGGCATTCAGCCAGCAAGAAAAGCCCTCAGGAATCCTCTCAAAATAAGCAATCAAGCAAAGAGAGGGAAGATGCTCTCTTGTCAATTTAATTAGTAGAAGAAATTAAAATGGCTGAAATAGTTATTATCCAACTCAAAACTGGAATGACCCAGCAAGCTGCAGTACATGCCCAAGCTTTGACTCCTGCGCCCCGCAGAGAGCAGCAGTTTTGCAGAGGTTTTGGGCTCGCAGAGCCCTTCTGCCACACCACAAAGCACAGGGTCTCTGCAGAACACAAGAGGTGGCTCTGAAGGACTCGCGGGGTGACCCAGCAGCCTCCAAACCAAGGGCAGGACTGGGCACAGCCTCACCAAAAAAACAAGGGATAAAAACCAGCTGCGAATCCATCCTCTGCGGGACCTTCGCATATAGAAAAGGGTTTTCCATAGAGCCAGTTCGCATTTACTTACACACCATGCCTTGCTTTAACTCCACAACGGGAATGCTGCTCTACTACTGCATTAATTAACGTTTATAAAGCACTTGGAGATTCTTCTTGAAAGGTGAGCCTGGCACTTAAGGCAACAATTATTAAAAAATTTCCCTTCTAGTTACTAAACAATATTCAGTCATTAGGAAAGATTCCCCATATACAGATATTGGCTTGAATAAAAATGGTTCTCCACTGGAAAAAGCAAGGTCAATGGAACATTTTCAACCACCCTCAATATAAGGTAATGTGGAAATGCAACAGCTATTTCCTATGTTTAATCTTCCCCCTCCCTGTTTCATGCTCTCTCTCTAAAATGCTAACAATCACTTAAAACCATGTGTTTTCACTTTCCATCCATCTATTAAGGTCACCCCCAGACCATCTTTCTCCATTACCGTAGTCCTGAGCTCTTTTCCCTACCAAAATCTCATGCAGGGGTAGAGGAGAGCCAAACCAAACCTGACGTTCCCTGTTGCTGTTCTCACCTGCTGGCCCCGCAGACACAGGATCACCTGCAGAACAGCCGACCTGTTCTAGACCCTGGATTTGGGCTTCCCTGCCCCATTCTCCCTCAGTCGCTTCTTTTCTTCGAAAACGTTGGGGGAATAGGCAATGAAATCCTAATCATGAGCACTTCATTCATCTATACAGCTGGATTGTCAAATGGCTGTCACATCCACAATAAGAAAAATAATAAAATATTAGAAATTTTTATTGCTAGACCTTAGGAGAAACATTAAACAGAACTGATTTTATACCTGGGGGTTGTGGTGGATATCTGCATATGAAAACCAACTGGATTTTAAAACAAGAGATAAATTTTACATTTATGTCAGATTGTATGATGCTAATGATCTTTATTATTTTATTACAATTACGGGCCCAGGTCTCTCAGAAGTATTATATCCTGAACTCGTGAGTCTCCTCTTTGATGGCAGTTTTACTACTTTCGTTCATTAGTTGTCTGGGAAGCCAGTTTTCTAAAGATGAAGCAGAAGTGGCAGGAATTTGCTGGAAGACAAACTCTGAACTGGACTGGGTGGTATGTGCTATTCTGTCACTGCCAATGGCGTTGAGCTCTATTACTTATGACAAAACCCTCTGCCACGTAAAATGCTCAGTTTAATAGCACAACGTTTATAGTAATAAAAGCGAAGAGGGGACCTGCTATGCACCCCACCTCACACAGATTGCCAAAACCCACAGGGATCACGCGAGCTCCAAAATGAGCCAACAACTGCTCAAACAAAGCAGTTCTCTCATCCCCTCTCTGGTTCATCTCTGGACTGGCCTACGCTCGGGTTCACACCATGTAAAACCGGCTTTAAATTCAAGTGAAATTAGCCCACATAGAGCTCTGTGTTAGTATAACTAAACTGCTTCGGGTAGCACAGGTTACCTTCTCAGCACACCCCAATAGCCAAAGCTGCGACGCCTTTTCCCTGCTCGCACAAGAACAGGTAAGCCAGCAGATGTATTTTTAAGGCCCACACACATGCTTTCTCCCTTACAACCATTACTCCACATTGAAATGCAATCTTGCATTCATTAGGAAAGAGATAGCTTCCAACTCAAGTTGCTCTATCCGGAATGAAAATGTATGTATCATATGGCAGCCGCATTTTATTTCATTCACATGGCACTGCAGAGTCTCTACCTTTTCCTCCTCCTCCATCAAACGTAAAAGAGAGTTGTTGTTGTTTGTGTACAGCATGCACATTAGCACAGATAAACTGCTCACGGAGTGTAATGATTAATGATTGAATAGTGCAGTTGTTGCAAAAATAAGTCATGCAGTGAAGAGAGATCTGAAGATTATATCTAACACCAGGGGATGGCTTATTAATCTTACTTCTTGAAGAATTCGCGAGTAAATCATTCTCCTTTATTAATGATATTTCACTTTGCTCCGTGAGACATCTTTTATACATCCAGAAGGGCAATTATCTGTTTAGGCCAGGAAACAATATTAGTTACAGACGGTACTTGAATGTTTGATCTAAGTCACTTAAATAAAAAAGAGGAAAAAAAGCATGAAGCACACTCCAAAGACCTACCCCAAACAGGAGTGCATTTACAGGCAGGTTGTTTTGGTTCCCCACTATCTGGAAATGACAAATTACGCGTGGTTTCGAGTATCAATTAATGTGGAGCCTGCATACTTAAACAATGATATAACAACTCAAGGAAAATTACATTACTTTTATGTCTTCTGTGTCTAAAGGAATTCCATTACATGTGAGGTGGTTAAACACGACTGAAATGGTTTATTAATATAGAAGTCTTTCAAAGGGAGATCTTAAATTCTTGATCACAATGAGATATTGAAGACAGAAAGTAGAGTTTATAATTTAAAAAAAAATATATTTTTCTAGGTTCAAACCTCTTTTTTTTTTCTAGCTGTCCATCATCTGCTATCCACCAAAACATTGGAGGTTTTAAGGAGGGAACGCAGACACCTGTTTAATAGTATCTAAGAACTATGACAAAAAATTATATAGATGAAAATATAAATCTAAAAGTAATCTCCAAAAGGAGCTTCATTAACTAGATTTGAAGACCTTGAATATGGAAATTTTAAACTTAAATTATTATAGAAATTGCATTAGATATTATCGGTTCATCACAGAAGTGATTTGCGGATTCACAAAACTTTGACAAATATCTTACCATAATTTCAAAATATTACTAAGCTGAATCGTAGTTATCTTTTAAACTAATAGATCAATTTAAGTGCAGCAGTTCATTGGGCAAGTAATTCATTAATGAAAGGCAGCATGAACTAATGAGTAGCAACATAAGGACACCCAGAAAAAAAGGGAAATTTCTACATTGTTTTTCAAGTACAGATTAAGGCTACGACTAATCTTGTCCTCTACAGAGCCACACTCCCATGCGTCAGCATTTCCCAAAGATGCTGAAGTCTCCGAGAGCCGATATTTGATACACCAACACCTGGCTCGCCAAGTGTCCCGTGTGCAGACTTGCGCTCTCACCAAACGCCTCTGCGTGTGGTTGGTGCACAAGGATGGATTGAATTAGAGCTGCTTAACTGGGTGTCATAGGTGCTCTGCTGCTGCCAGAGACTTCTTTCCAGCTCAGAGACGTAAATTGGCATTTGTGGCAAAGGAACCAGAGCTCTGCCTTGTACAGAAACCACAAGTGAACCAGTACCGAGGGATCTCTTTGGTTTTTGGAAACACGAAAGTGCCTCCAAATGGTATTCAATAACTGTTCATTAAAATGTTTAGATTAAAAACTTTAATTTATTGTAACTGTAAATTCTGGTAGAAAAAGACTAGTTTAATAAGGTCCCTATATGAGAGGAGGAAAAAAGAATTCAGAAGTGCAACAGTCCCATTTTCAGAATGAACCGGCTCTGGTAATGTGCCAATTTTCTGAGGCAACAGTCCGCCTGACACTGAGAGTCCATTTATATGATTAAAAAACACTTTTGCCTGGAATCTGAAATTCCTTTCAGTTTATAGTTTTAAGTTGCTTTTTGAAACAAAAGTCATAAAAGAAACAGAACTGATCTAAGAAAACTGCTCAAGGATTTTCACTTCCATACGTTCTAGAGATATCTAATTTTCATTTAGTCGGCATTTTTCTTTTGACCAAAAAAACCAAACCAAAAAGCAGTGAGCATCCCAGCCATATTCCAAAGCCAAAAACACGCAGATCAGAACATGAGTGCACGTTGTATCAGAGCCTTGGTCTGGCAGCAATGCATCTTCAGCATCCAGCTTCAGGTCACATGCATTTTATTTGTGTTTAAAGCACATTTAACCAAAATGACCCAAACACCCCTTTTTCCTAAATACCCAAGGCATGATCAAGATTATATTTCACTGGTTCATTTCAAATCTGAATTTTATGCTACCTGATAATCACTAGACTCCCAACACGTAAGCCATACCTATTTGTCCAAATAGCATTAAAAAGCCGGGGAAGTGGGTTTATTAGAAGCAATCCTTTCGCATCCCTGAGCCTAAGAATGTACGCTGAACCTCTTGTGCTGCTAGAAGACAATCCCACTGAAGTTCATAAAATAAAGGTCTGGCCTACAATGCAGTTACCTCTTACAAAGCAACCATAGTCTGTTACCTGACCTTGACCTTTCTCACCACCCAGCCCACATCACAGCACCAGGTTTGGCATCTGCCCGTTATATAGAGAAGCCTCAACAGAAAAGTCACAATCTGAACCCACATTTCTGAAACACAAGAACTTGGGCAGGATCTATAATATTGCCCTGGATTTGCTGACAGTAGATTTAAAGAATAAAGGTAAAAGCTGGAGCAGCGTATTTGAAAATAGCATGATATATTTTCATCAGAACTATTATATCTCCAGTCTCATGTAGGCGTCAGTGACTAGAAGGCAAAAGTGATTTTAAAAACAGAATAAACGTTATTAATACTGATTCTTCCCTTGTCTGAGAATTCCCTGCAGTCCTGCTCAGGGAACCAAGGTGGTGAACAGCAGCAAAAATCCAGCTTTTCCAGTGGGTGCCTGAGTAATATTCAGAGAAGCAAATAGGTGATTCCTCTGGGGACAAACACAGAGCCCATCTGTCGCCTGAACCCACGTCTCGTCCTGCTAACACGGAACGGCAGCAGATCTGTTTGGCTTCCCAAACCTGACCCGCTTCTGAGAAGAGCATTACTCAAATAGGTTACACCAAAATAATCAGCACTTAGAAACGAACATCAGTTGATAGTGACTCTATCAGCATTTTTCTCTTGCTGGATTTTTTTTTTTCCTTAAGTAATTAAAAAGTGTCTCTGGAAGAGCAGTATGTACAGTATGTCATAAAGTCTCTCTGAACTACCTATATTTACCCCTGAAAGTGAATTCTTTATAAGACCTAGGATATCAAAGAAACGAGGGATCAAAGTAGTTTTAATAAGCAACCCAGTGTTTGTAGAACCTGCACTTTCATGTATCATGTTTTGTTCGAGTTCTTAATTTCGGTTCCTCACCACAGAAGGCACTTAAGATAACTATCTATAACCATATTGTCATGTTGAATCCTTTGATTATTTAACATGTACACCTTAGTGAAACAAAAATGCCTTTTTTTCCCCCATGATATTTGGACTTCATTGTATTTTCTCACATGAAACATAGATTTGATTTGTTTGATGGTTGGAACATATAGTAGTGTCATTTTCTTTAGTATTTCTACTTATATATTAATAGAGTTTAATGTAGTACAGTTTTACCTACTCCTATACACTGATGTGATCTACAATACCTTGATTTTTTTTTAAATTTCAAAATAAACACCTAACAAAAGATGGTAACAGCTAAAGAAAAAAGTTAACTGGGCCTTAAAAGAGAAACCAGAGGTCCCCAGTGAACACCGGTATGCTCTTTAGCATAGTAAAATCAATTTCTCAGCCTCTTCTTCTTTGAAACCAGAGCTCTGCTATGTTTACAAATTGTTTTGTGGTGAAAACAAAACTACTTAAAAAAAAAAATCCCAAACTCCCATATATATTTGATCTATAGTCATAATAAAATTGTCAAGTAAAGACTGAGAATGATTGCACCCTGGGTTAGAACACAGATTGAAAGATGAAGGAATCTTAAGACCAGACCGTATGCAAAAAGCAATAATGACAAATGGATCTGGTAGCTATTCCAACTGCACATCTGGATATAAAACTTTTTATTTTGCTCTGAAAATTACAGTACTGTCAGTTTGGAATTTGAATGAGCAATGAGTTAAAACCCATAACAGAAGCATACTGAAATATAAGCAGAGTAGGCAGGCCTTTTTTTTTTTTTTGACATGGTCAGGAAGCAGAAGATTGCTATGCTATCTCACTGTGTCTCCGGATTTGATAGCCAGAAATATCTGAAATGCACATGGTACTGTTTTTGTGGTTGCTTTTGAAAAACCAAGAATACAAAGCCCTAGACAGAAAAATCGAGATTTTATAATAGATTGAAGGACAATTGTAGCATATCACGTTCTAAAGGAAACAGAAAAGGCAGGACATAAAGCACTGTATTTGGAGTATGTGTGTACTACTGTTTCTGTTAAGTGCACTTCTAAATATTCCTCTTTACGCAAGTTATAAACAAAATATTACTAGATGATGGAATTGCATATTTGACCAAAGAAACCTCCAAATCCATGTATGTTCATGAGCTGAAACTTTTTTATGTTACATCTTTGTCAGTAAATTTCACAGAGTAAACCATGTTTCTAAAGAGGTTATGTATAGACACTTTGCCTCTCACTTAGAACTTGTATCCCTGCCATGTGGCAACCAAAGCAACTTCCCATTTTGAAACACAACGTCAGGCCACTTGGTGTAGTTTCAGATGTTCAGCCAAATCTCTGCCATGTCTATACGAAGAATTCTGCCGAGTCCTTGTAATACTTCCACTAGCATCCTCAGACCTAAAGAGAGGAGACTATTCTACAGAAGAATATATACAAGGCTAATTCCAACCCTGGTGGGAGGTAAGAGCCTGTGTATAAATACCTAGATGATGGCTCAAATGAGTCTCACATACAAGCTAAGGAGGGCATTTCCTCAGCTCCACCAGAGTGAGTCCAGCAACCTTGTGCTCATCCAGCAGAGCACTGGAACAGCTTTCTAGACATTTCAGGCCCAAATGTCTTCCCCGAGCCTTCTCAAATACCATGAGAAACAGGGAACCTCAACCCCAGCACCACAATAAGCACAGCAGTGCTAACAGCAAGGTATCTCGAGAAAACGTTGTTCATAGAAATAAAAACATATTTGGAGTCATACAAGAAGAGGGAGTCATCTCACAGGCGGCTTGTAGCAGCAGTTGTCTCTGTAGCCCTGCGCTGCGGTTTGATAACACCTAGCGCTCGCTTGACTCTGATCCCAAACGGTGGATCATCCTGAAGGCGATGTGATCAAGCCTAGCAGAGCCTTCAAAGTGAAACAGCAGCTTTTACTGGGATGACAATCAGTGCTAATCAACAGGACCAGCCTCAGACTGCCTTTCCATAAATCTGATAACACCAAGGTAGCGAACTCAAGTGTTCAGCTATGGGCACCTGCGAGCACCAGGGTGCTACACGGGAGGGAGGGCGATGAGAGGGGAACCAGGCAAAGCATCTCCTTTGGTTTCTGTGAGTACAAAATAACTTCACAGAAAAGTTCCAAAAGAAGATTTTAATTCCCTGACAATCCAGGCGAGAGATTTCCCTGTGTTTCTTATCTTGTAGACCAGACCTAAATCAGGCTGTCATGTAATCAATGGACTATGATAGGCTGATTATCATGTAGGATAAGTGATATCTATTAGAAAAAATTGATCCTGACATAACTCAGAAAAGGCAGTGGCTTAAAGCTAGAGGCCATCGGCCCCGACTGGCCTTTGTACATATTTAATGGCTGTCATTTTCCTGGAGGTGCCTGAAAACAGCAAAACTCTCGGGGTAAATCTATATTGATTGAATAATCCTTGTCATCTGTTAGGACTAACAAAGCTGTCACAGTACAGCCACAAGCAAACAGATTTTATTTGATAACTTTCTTTCCATTCCACCGTCGAAGCACAAGTGCCAGAGTTTCAAGGGAGCCCCTTCATGTTCGGCCTGTTTTCACTCAGGTAATTCCCCAGCGGAGGCCCCTGTTTTCAGTGGCTGATTAACTGCCACGTACTTAATTAAACCTGCAGCATCAGAATTACAGTTTATGAAGGAATCGGAAGCCGACTGCCAGCGAACCCCCGATTCTGCAGGGCTTGTGCTATATTAGGAGCAGAGCCTGAATGATTATGGCTGGGAGCTTGATAAAGATTGTAGGGGTGGGTGTGCTTGAGGCTGTCCCTGGTGACAGCATCTCCCTTTATGAATACAGAAAAATTCATCAAACAGAAATCATTAAGTGGAGCAGATGGGGTTTTCTGTGGCTGCGGTGTAAGTGCCTGGAGATGAGGAGCATTGCACAGGGCGGACGGGCAGATCAAAACGACAGCCCCACGAACGCGGCCGGCGCGGGACCCTCTGCTATTGTTGTGGCTTTTGTAGGGAGCAGAAACGGGGCTCCCCCAGCAATCTCCCCTAAACCCTGCATGCTTCCCATCTGCATTTGCCTCCTGAAACCCCAGTGAAACAACTGGAAAAATCCACGTTGGGAAGAAGCCCCAGACCGTTTATTCCCTCGTTCCATACTCTAATGGTATTTAATACAACACGATAATTGTTTTTTTTTATTTTCATTGAATCTTTTTAAAATAGATCAAACTTTTATTCTGTTTCTATTTTTAAAAGCTAGAAATTTGCTTCCCGTGAGATTCAGGTGCCAGCACCTTCACACAGAAACGCGTACGGACAGATTGGAGCTGCATTTTATTTGGCGAGGCCGATACTCAACCCTTCTTGAAACACAAACACAAATCCAAGCACCCGAGCGTCCCCAGACAGGGGATGTGAACATCACACGCGTGGGCCTTGTCCTGCCTCCGGGGGTGAATTCCACCCACAGACATTTCAGAAACACTTTCCCCTATTCCAATAGGAAATTCTGCCTCCTGAGCCTGCAGACAGCAGCACTCCCATGCAAAAGCACATTTATGCACCCTAAGTGCGGTTGCATCATCTGCTTTTTTTACCTATCACTTAAAGATGCACGTTAATATTTCCAGCCTCAAATTACACGGAAAAAAAAAAATATTTAACAAGGAACACAAAGTGGCAGATTTGGAGTGCCAGAATGACAACTGGTAAAGGTAATTTTTTGTTTCAGTGGGAGAGTGAAATGTTGATTATTTTAACCTCACCTGCAAGTAGCAGATGTTTCAAT
>VWYH01002340.1:362539-565039 GCA_013399365.1 Pampusana beccarii | reverse complement strand
CTTGCACATTGTTAACCCGCGTCCTCCCTTTTTCAGCAGCGAACAGTTCCAGTTCCATAAATATTGTCAATAAACCCTGTAAACTCTGAGCAACCCACGAGAGAGCTCCTGCTGTCACGTGCTGCCCACACCTCACTGAACACCCCGATACGCGCATCCACCCGCGGCTTTGTTTGCATTCAAATATTCTAATCCTACATGAAGGCACTAAAGCCTAAAGACGTGTTTTGAACACCGACCTTAGGAAGAGATATTTTACCTTTTCAGATTTTGGAAGGTCCAGTTTGTCTACGCTTGTTGGCAAAATAGAAAACTCCGGAAAACTGTGTGTAAGTTTGGCCTGCCTCGCTTGCAGACACAAGAGCGAGAAGCTCGTTTCTGAGCCAAGCAGAGAATCCATTTCAGTGCCACCTACACAAAACTTGTGGCTGGGAGAGCTCATAGAAACTTCATTTCATGATATGGTTTCCTTCTACCAATTCTAGAAAACAAATCCATGAAATGGCAAAAGAATGCGCAATGCAGAACATCCATGGTGCCATAAAGGAAAGGCTCTGTATGGCTTTCATACAGTCTCTGTGTGTGCAGGGGTGGGGGAGAGTTAGCATTATTATGCTTTATGGTTTACTTGATCCTGCTATGCAAAGATCACACACTACAGGAGAGGGGTGACCTAATTGAACATTTTTATCAAGGCCATTGTAGATCATGTTTATACTTTCAGAACAGCACAAAGCGGCTATGCTGAGGACATCAGCAGAAGTAGAAGGCCAGAAGGCCACAAGTCAGTGTAGCTCAGTTAAACCTGCTTAAAGCTTGTCCAGCCCCTGCATTAGACTGAGGAGAAAATATTTTTTGTAACTCTTATTTTAAGAACTTCTCCTGAATGAGAACCTACAGGTGTTCAAATTTAACCTTCCACAAAATAATGCATTTACCTCCTTTCAGCTTTGTCAAGTGAGGCTTAGGGCACATTTTGCTTTCCACGACACTGTTATCTCTGCTCTCTGAGCCCTGACAACTGGAGGGAGCCCAGCCCAACAGCAACACGCAGTATCGGCCCAAAATTTAGTGCTAAATCCTCCTCATAACAAGCCAGGCAGGATCAACAGTGGCCCAAAGAACTCCTGGAAAACTGACAAACTAATCATGCATATAATTGCTTCTTGACTTTTGCTCCTGCTGTGGCAGGACTTAATAATAACCTCAAAGGTTAGTGTTGGAACACACACATCGTTTCAATGACTCCAGGATGACACACGGCAATAACATTACTAATTCTTGCACGCCCGCTCTCCACCGCTTCCAAAGGATTCAAAAGAAAACGGTTTAAAAGCCGGTAAGAGGAAGCGTGTGTCAGGTTGGTTTTGCTAATTAGAACTTGGGGCTCATTGTAACACAGCTACGAACTTGTTTGATAGCTCCTTGAAGGCAGATGATTCAAATAAATACGTGAGCCAGTTTCTATAACCGCTTTCATGTCAAATTACTTAGCAGTTCTCTCAAATGGGAGTTGTGAATGGAAAGTGGTTCATTTTGATAATTAAAGACAAATTGAGAATTAAAGACAGTGGATTCAAACAGACTATCCCTCCACATACTGTTCGAAAAAGGAACCGGCACTTCGCACCACATTGCGAGTCTTGTCCAGAGCACTCAAGTCAATGGGAAGTGTCTTTCAACCACGCGGCGTTTTGGATAAATTCATGTAAGACAATGATTTGACTGGAAAATGCTTCAGATCTCTAGAATGATTCAGTGCTCAGAAAACCAACCACACTTATTAACTGTAGACCACGAGATGAACTGTCTCATTACTCTCAAGTGCAAGAGATGATCTGGCAACCCCACTGCTGATGGGACCCTTTCAGGTTCATGATCATAAAATATTCCCTATTTAAAAAAAAGTTCAATATTACATGCTTTGGTGTTGCTAGACACTTTCTTTTTCACATCAGAAATTCAATTTTAACAGCTTATACACAAAAGTGGACAACTTTAAAAATTAATAAATGCCCCCAAAAAATCAAGTTTTGGAGAAGCCAAAATTACTAACAAAGTTGAGTCAAATGCAGTGAATGGCATGATCCCACAGGCAAATAAGGGAAGAAAGCATAGTTTAAAAAAATGTTAAAATAGCTGACACTTTGAAATAAAAATTTGACAGTTCCGAGGTAACTTGTTCTCATTTAAGCATAGATCTAAATTAAAAGGAAAGATTAAACAAAGCTACGTAACTCCCAAAAATAAGTAAAATGCTTTGCTTTGAATCAACCAAAACGCCTGCCCTGCCCTTAAACAATATTTTTAATTTTAAAAAGAATCGCTCAGTGACCACCGGGAGCCACAGGAGCGAGTGGGTGTGTGTCCGGGCAGCGGGTGCAGCGGCAAGGGGGGCTCCGCATTGGGGGTGCCCCCAAAGCCAAGCACCTCCGCTTCCCACAAAGAACACAGGCGCCTGTATTTGCCAAAAGAAAATAATATAGTCTCCAAAGCAGTAAAAACTGGACAGCCTTAGCTGGCAGGGAATTATTTTGTTTCCCTTATATATTTTATTTATTCTTTGCTCCTCTTGTATCTTAGTTCAAACATTTAAACTTTACTTACAACTACTGGATTGAGCTGGAGAATTTATCATAATGATGCGATTCCCTGCTCCTTGCAGTGAAGCAGGTGGCCATGTTGCAGGAGAGCTTTACATGGATGCATGAGAAACATATATATACATATGAACAAAATCAAATAATACTTGACCTAATTTAGCAACAGAATTTAATCACAGACTTTGGCTAAGTTGGCACTCTAAAAAACTTTTGTTTCGCAGAGTACGCTACGGCGAACGCTGGACTTTGGGGATTACGGAGATCCTGCAGTTGGTGCGTTCCGAGGGCCGGGGGATCTCATCCAACCCTTTTGGTATCACACACACACAGCTCCAGTGGCCTCTGCCCTTCTTAGGATGGTCAGAAGCAAAATGCCTCTCCAAAAACCAAGGGGAAAAACACTGCCTTTGCTCCAAAAGTTTCTAATTGCATTCATCCAACCAGTTCTTAGCATTTCAAACATACTGAAGAGCACTGGTATTCAGAAAAAGAAGCTAATACTGTAACTTTTTTCCCTTCTAAAAAGTCATCTAGTAGTTAAGAGCAAATTAATTTTCTGTATGAAATCCAGTTTAAGCAAATTATTAAGCATAAAGCAGTCCTCCTTTGCTTTTCAAGGCATGCATTAACTTCTTTTCTGAATTAAACATCAATAAAAAGGCATGTCATTAGTGTTTATTCTGAATGGTATTTTTTTAATATAATTTCATCGACTTTCAAGTAAGTCCAAATTCTAATATGATTTCTGTCCCTCTGTCATGTTAATTTCTCCAGTGCAGTCCATCTCACCCATAATGTAACAGTACTATAAATAATCTTCTAATATCCACTTCACAACTCTTTAATTGATAGAACTCACCAGAGCACACTATGCAGGTGCTCACTCCGTTTTTTTAAGGATTAAAAAGAAACATTTTAAAACAAGTTTCATCTCTCCTTTACCAGGCAGTTCCTGCTTCAGCAGAACCAAGGCTGACATCGCCGTTACCTGCGCCGCATAACGCCCTGAAGACAGAAAATATCCACTGGCAACGTTTAACTAAACCAGGAGACAAGGAAAGCCACAGCAATATATACTCCTAAACAAAGGTGCATATGTGCAGCAAAGAGACCTAATGCTGTAACAAAACCCTTTAAAAACAAACAAACAAACAAACTTAGGTATAAGATATCTTTGGTCAAGTTCTTTTGGTTTACTGTTTAATGAAAAAAAGCAACAGTGAAAACAATCTTCTGCTGTCAAAATCTTAATATTACATAGGGTATATTCTAGAAGATGGTATTTTAACATGCTTTAATATTGAACATACAAGGCAAAATGTACATCTAAATTACTCTTGTCCGATTTGTGCAATGACCTATACATTAACATCACCGGCACATCTAAATGGAAGGCTCTATTAGGAAATAGTTTTTTTCTTTGACTTCTGCAAAAGAAAATTAGTGTGTTACTCTCCTAAGTAATGTAAAGGAAATAACAACAAAAAAACCCCAACACTGTTCTCGCCAACTTCTGTGTAGATTTTCCAAGTCTGGATCCTGATTCTTGCCAAACCTAATTAAGTAATTAAAAGCAAGGTTGAAACTTCCTGCTGCCATGGCAGGCTCTGAATAAAAAGGTGGTAAATACAGGCTGTACTTATGCTGCCCCATGTACAGAAACCTGATTTACTTTAGTTGCTACTAAAGTAGTCGGTTGTCCATCTAAAAAATTTAGATGACAGCAGAGCAGTATATCCTCTGGTTAATCTTATGTTTTCCAGTGACCATCTATTGCTCAGGAATCTATAAGAACTAAAGGTGCAATAACAAAACCTACAAGTTCATTTCTAATGCCCGCACGCACACACTAAATGCACAGCGAGGCAGTGAGGTGACACATGGCTGCTGGCAAGCGGGTACCAGCAAGTCCCCGCCTGCCTCTGGGACACCCACATGGATTTTCTGTTGCTCCACGGATGCACCAGCACCCTTCAGTCAGATGTGGGGTGTCCCGCACTGCTTAAAATACCCAAGAGAAGCTGCCAGCTCTGTAGCTACTAATATTTCAGGTCTCCCTTCACCTCCATCACTACAGTTTCTCACTTCAGCTCACCCCTCTCTACAGGCTACACAAAGCACGGGAGTAACACCTGCTCACAGCTGGCTATACTGGCCGCTAACCTTTTAAACTGCTTTTACCCACTGTTTTAGATCTGTTTTTGTCAAGTTGAAGCCTCCCGTCTTCACCTTTGAAGCTCTGCTGTGTATCACTTCTACCTCTATGTTATCATGGACCATCTGCATCCCTCCCAAAACACTCTTAAATTACATTTCATAGTTCCCTAGTGTATTGTACCCAACTCAAAGGTGGCTTGGCAACCCCCCAGCTGAGCGGAAAACCACACGCTGGCACAAGAGGACACTTGGTTCAGAAGCGAGGGGACCGACCGTGGAGGAGGTGTGGGCAGAGAGGTCCCACCTCCGTACCCCGAACCGGACCTCCCGGCCTCGGGAGCCACCGCGTTCTGCTTCTCGTCTGTGCTGGCCCTTCGCAGCAGCTACACAGGAAAGCAACGCTGGTCCTTGCCAGGGCACACGTTCACGGGAAACTCTCACAGGCCCAGACGCCGGGAGAGCCGGTGCCCAGAAAACTGAGAGCATTTGCTTCTGCTTACTGGAAAACGCAAGTTTTCCGCGCTTTTTCTCTCCATTGTACTCTCTTATTACAAAAATAAAGCTTTCAGTAATACACGGATGGAAGGATGAGGGACACCAACTTCTCCACTGCTTGTAAATGTTGTAACACAAAGTAAGCCATGGGAAAGGTTCCCACAAGACTTGGTCTTCAAGAAGCCAAGAATGAAGGAGAGGTGATTTTCTATAGCTTCAGACACAACTAGGCTCATCAGCAGTATAGAATCATAGAATCATTTTGGTTGGAAGGGACCCTCAGGATCATTGAGTCCAACCATAACCTAACAACGCTAGCACCAAACCATGTCCCTAAAAACCTCGTCTAAACACCTTTTAAACCCCTCCAGGGATGGCGACTCCACCACTGCCCTGGGCAGCCTGTTCCAATGCCTGATAACCCTTTCCACGAAGAATTTTTTCCACCGTCTCCGAAACCATCCCACTATTCACAAAGAAGGTATCACTGCTGCATGTACATGCAAATCCAATTTTAAGACAGTGAGTTTTAAACCAAGATAATCATTTAAACCATGCAGATCTGGTGTGAAAAAGCCCTTTTTAAACCGTTTAACTCTCTCGGAGTACAGAACGGATGAGATTCTGGAGTCATGTCATCAATACAGCCCCAAGAACGTTCTGCACTGGCCTCAGTGGGTGTCAGCAGGATTTGGCCGTACATATTTTCTTCTATTATATCAGTGCATCAGTGCAGTAAGTCTGAAATTCTGCTAGGGGAAAAAGAAAAATCTTCAAAGGAAAATGAGTGTTTTGATTGATTTTGTTTCCTCTGTAAGTCATAGACATTAGCTATGTTCAAATAACCTAAATGTTATAAACTAGTAATAAAACCCCACAGTCCAGAATGGAGAATTCTGCTTTTCTTTCTTGTCTTTATATTGAAGATCAGCTTTAACTCTTTTCCTCCCATTTCAGCTGTCAGATGCTTAAAATTAACAAAACATAAGATTCCTACCATTTTCATAAGCAGATTTTCAGCTTTCAGCTTGCTGTTCTGATTAAAATAAGCTCTTACAAAGTTTTAACTCACTAAATTAAAGATAAATACTTGAGATCTTGACACTTCTATGACAATTATTCTCCAAGATCCATTTTTTCCCCTTAATTGCTACCATACTAATGTTGCAAAATGATATTTCACAGGCACATTACTTCTGAAGTTACTTATTAATGCCAGGATTTTCCCATAGCACTAAACCTAGGTTGCAGTTGTCTCCTTCTTCTTAGTTCTGGCATGACTTTGACCGGTTGAATCCCCAAATATGTATCAGTAATCAAAAGGTATATTTCAGTACAGGAGAACCTGTTTGGAAGAATTCTTCTCATTTCTTCTCTGCTTGTTTTATCTTTGCTTGAGATGTGAATAATTCATAGGCCTCTGTCTGCTTTACAGTCAAACGCATTCTGTCCACCCAAGACTGTTCGACTTTGTGATTTATTATTTAATAATTTGCAGGGCTGCGCTGTTGTAAGGTGAGCATTGTGACTGCTTGCAGAACTGTTACAATCTGGTCTAGTTAGCTGTCCTTTCTTTCCCTCTCTCCAAACAGCAGCAGTTATTGATTTTTTTTACAAACCTCTGCCATGTAATCCCACAGCTGCTGATCTCAAAGCTGTTACTATAAAGTAAAAGTTGGCCCTTCTTCTTGAAAACAAGAAGTCATGTTTTGATTCACTTTTTCTTTCTTTTTTCTTCTCTTTTTTTTTTTTATCAATTGTTTCTTTTTTTTTTTTCTTTTTTGCCTTAGTCAATGACAATACCCAGGAAGTGCCACTGGCTTCTCTTAAGGAAAAAAAAATGAAAAATGAAAGCCTTTGGGGGACATACATGCTGATCCTTTCATTACACCTGCAAAAAATTCCTGTCTGAAACTTTTCAACCTTTGAAACTTTTCCAATGGAAGCCGAGCTATTTCATCTATTATCTTGGCAACAATTACACATAGTGTTGTCCCTCAATGCTGTGATATTTGTGTTTAAACCCCACTGCATGTTATCAGTCACACATAATGGTGAAAAGAGCTACTCCAAAAACACAGTGACTCCTAATTCTTAAAGATTTACTATGCTGCCAAGCGCAGCGATACTAGTCAGTGTGCAATTAGGGCCTGATCGATTGGCTTCAACTGACTTTGGATCAGGACTGTAACAGGAACGGAGGGCACCGGCGCAGCAATTGTAATCCCTAGTGAATTAACTTCTGCACAGCCTATTTTCTACCTGCCAATTAATTACAGGATTTGCAGCCTTTGAAGACTAAAGACATCGTAAGACAAAACACAAATTATTTCTCTTTTGCTATCACGAACCCTCAATAAAACATCTGTTGAAATATTCTCATACTATCCTGTTCCCTTCTAGTCCACACCTTAATCACACAGTTGCATTAAAGCATTTAAGTTCCTGCCTAAACTGGGAGATAAACCTTTCAGGGCCAGTGTGTGCACTTCAGTAACATTCTGACTTCAATTCAGCACAAGACTTAGCCTAAACAAGCTTGTGGGCTCATCCTACATTGGGAGGGCAACCTGGTCCCTTGGGCAAGACTGGAGCTGGTCATTCTCCAGCTACCTACCCAAGACTTGTACAGAGGACTTGGCACCAAGATTCTTGAATATTTACGGTAGTTATTTGCAAGTAAGTTTAACTGTAACTCAAGATTCATACAGAATTACCCCAAAGGGAACCTATTTCTTATCCCTAACTACAGTGCTCTGGTTTTATCACTCTATTGCCTCACGCTCTTTGGTTTTATTTTGGTTATAACGGCTTATCTCTCATAATGACTTATCTTTCTGGTAGAAAGACTTCTGTACAAACACAAGTCTTGCAAAACTTCCTGCATAAAGATTTGATTCAGCCATATACCTTAAACCAGATAATTGAAGTGAGGTTCTTTAATACAAAATCCCTTACTCCTGGTTAACTTCAGTTTAGTTAAATACGCCGCAGTTGTTGCACGTATATCTTTGGCTGGTTGTGAATGGAAAGGCCTGAAAATAAACTCCAACCTATAGAGAGTTGTTGTGAGCAGCAGGAAGCGAACACCACCCTGGGGTGAGGCGCATCCTTCCCACAGCACAGTTGGGTTGCAGCCTTGTGTGCTGGCTGAAGTGTCCAAATTACTTTTACTATGAGCTTTGGAGGCATACTAGAGAAAGAAAACACACGTCTCTGCAAGGAGAGCCTCAGCCCAGAGGAAGAATTTATTTCCTTTTTGTACTTACTCCTGTCTTCCGTTATTTATTCAAGCTGGCGAGTGAAAACAGTAGGATTTTGGCAATGCCTAATGTTTTACATTAATAGTATTGGAAAAATCTTGATGATAGCAGACACTCACATTGCTAGAATAATTACACATCACGCTCTGCATACTGCTGGTCTACTAGATTAAGAAAAAAACAAACAAACAAAAAACCCACAAACAAACAAACAAACCAACAACAAAAAACCCCAACAAAACCAGACAGTGAAACAAAATATTGCAATAATACAGCAAACCTTCCAGCTCAGGATGAGGTGGGTAATTGGACCGCATTCCAAAGTCAAGCCCTAAAAGGTGCTGCTTCTTCCTTCGAACACAAAACCTACATACACTTTGCCGGTTTTTCTCCAGTATTAGATAAAACTGATAGATTTACCTGCTTAAACGATACATTATCTTCCACTCTCACCCACCCCCGCTCAGCCCCAGCCCACAGGCTCGATTTTACACCTGGGAAAACCACTACTCAGAAGCTCTTCCTTTAGACCTCCTGGTTTGAAAGGTCTAATAGCCCAGATAAAGAAGCGTACTTAAACTTGCATAATATCTTTAATGACTCCCTGGGGGAAGCTGCTGCACAATTTATTTAACTCTTTGTACATAGACTTTCATCCTGGGTGCTTATATGTTAATGACCTCTAATGTGCAAGCCATTAGCACCTTTCACCATAATCTTCTCCCAATGTCCATTTAGATTACAGTAATGGCCACTAGTAATGTAAAGTAACGGCTACCAGCAATGATATCATCATAATGACTTCACTGAACTTGCTCCACAAGTCTCCTGATGTATGTTAACCACATACCCTTGCATACAGTCCCCTAACACATGGAACACATGCACCTCGTCCAGATACTCCCCAACTTGTACAGATGTGGACCTTCACTTTGATGTAGCTACCTCCATGGACATAATCTTATAGACAAAAAATGAAATCGTTTAGTCTGTATTTCCAGGCCTAAAGCAGAAGGAAGCAAATTTAAAAAATTAAGTACCTGTTTCTTTAGATAGGAAAGACAACACTATGTTGTTTAGGAATGCTTTTGATGGCAAAATAACATCGCTGGATAGGAGGAATTTCTGGAGAAGAACCAAGGACAATGACATTAGCAGTTAGCCTCCTTCTGCATACATCAAGTATACATGTATACAGTACCCAAGAAGTGTACTGTAGACAAAGTGCTTCTCATGCTGCACAAATAACCTCACTGATTAAGACAGGCAAGAACCATCAATTACGTCCTTTTCGAATTACCTCGGTCCATAACTCTATACTGTATCTTAATGATTTCCCTGCTAATAAGCCATTTTTCAGCTGAAGAGCTGGTTGACTGATTTTCAGTATCACACATTTCTCCCCCTTTTGTTTTACACACAGCTTAACTTTAAAAATTCTAAGCACAGTTTGAAGTGAGCTTTGCAGGGCTTTTTTCCCCTTCACAACGTAGGGGGAAAACACTCAACTGTAACACTATCAATTGTGATACCCTTCTGCAGAAATGAGGACAGAGCCAATTATACAAAATATTCAAGCATATGCCTTCATGCAAGAATATTGATTGTTGTATTTCCTGCAGAGGAGCAGGTGTGTACTTTAAATACGGACCCTTATGAGACACCGAGCGCTCGCAAGGTTGGATGGTCTCAATGGTCAGTGTGTCTCCAATGAGACCTCCAAAAAAAGGCCAATCCTGACAGTTTCACTCCCAGCATAATTTCTCCTTGTTGCATGAGAACAGCATCAACAGCTGGCTGAACGTACAGGGAAGAGATATCTTCAGTTATTAGGCAACTCTGGAACTAGATCAATCGACACAGAAACAAACAGTTTAAAATGAATTGAGCTACCGATGGGGGGGCAGCTTTCCCTCCTTTCCCTTCTGTTTATAAGATCTATGTTCATTCATCAGAAAGTTCTCGCCATTGTCAGGTCTGGAAGGTAAATCCCACTCCTTGGTACAATAGCAGCTAGTATGCTAAATCACTGAGAGATGGATGAATAATTAATAATAAAAATAAATAACTGATTATTAAACAAGTAAATGTTTCCTTCTGTAACTGATAATGCAAACAGTTTCTAGGTTATATTCTGCTTTCCAGTGAAGTATTCCAAACATTACCTTCAATACAGACAAAAGCACCTCAGATAGCTCTTTCATACAGAATGGTAAATTATGTTACTTCTTTTGTACACTATTCCCAATGCTTATTGCATATTCACTTGTATACATCTAGTGCAACATTATTATCTTGTTTTGATTTTCTTTCTTCCTCCACCCATACCACACTAACCTCCTGTCAACAGTTGGGGAAGCTGCTAATACTGTATTGTATATTCATTATCCTAGCTTTTTCTTTACAAATATCATTATAACATCCTGCATTTGTAAAGTAAATAATTAAACGTTCTAGAAAGTCTTATAGGACACAGTAATCTAACAGATGAAAGACATCAGAAATGTGAAAATCAAATGGAAGCACATGTAATATGTATCTTTTAAAAGAGTTTTCATAAAATAGGGTTAATGTGTTAATCAACCATATTTAAAATGCTAATTAATCACTGACTCGGAGTCTATTCATAAATAATTGAATGTCCTATTTATGCAGAATTTCTTACACTTGGAAATGTGCGGCATCCACTCTGGCCGTGCAGGATGCAGCACAGCATCAGCACTGGGTGAACTCCCCCAGCTGGGGGGGTGGATGGTGCGATCCCCACCGCCCGCTGGGCAGCGACAGGTGTCAATCACACCCTTGCAATTAACCTCGTCTGTCCCATCACTCCATGTATCATCGCCATGGCAAAATACAAAGAGCTGCATTAACCACGTCATTCAGCCAGCACTCCAAACATGGAAGTGAGAGGCACAGATTGTGTATTTTTGGGGTGAATTCTATTTTTTCCCCTGCTCTCTCCTTTCAAGGCATCTCCCCCTTTCTCCTTTGGCAGCCAGTCATGCCCCAGCCATGGAGAAGTGCTCCACACTCAAACAGCACTAACATTACAATACACATTTCTTCCTTCTCTAAGGACCCTGTCTTGATAATGTATGCATGAGTCTTCATGTTTACACCTGTGAGCAGTGATACTGGCTACAATGTGAGATCTACACTTACGTATAAAGGAGAAAATAATGCTGATAAAACATGGCACCTTTAGTTTCCAGCTAAACTCAGACCCCTTTTGAGAGGATGAAAGAGATGATCCCTGACAAAGAATGTGAATAAGATTCTAAAGAACTAGTCAAAAATTCCGCTATGAAAATACGTGTCAAAACATTAACTCCTCATGATTTTGATGAAATTCTCAAATGTGGATAGTTTTAAAGCTTCACAATGACTTACAAAACAATTGAAAAAAGCAGTCGGGGGTAATATACATTTTCACACTCATAAAGTGCTAACTCTTGAAATAAAACTACAGCAGGCCAGGAATTAGCTGAATTCTCAACGCATGTCCTAAGTGGGAGATTTTTTTTTTTTTCTGGTCTCTCTCTACTTTGGTATGAAGAGGTAAATTAGTCCTTGCCTAATGTGATTTAGTGGACAGGCTGGCAATGTAACTTGTCATTAAAGAATGAGAATAAGAAAAAGAATAGATTCCTCCTTCTAATCCTTTCTGACAGCCTAACAGAATACCAATTTACCATTTGATGAAGGCTTCAGGATGTTACGAAACCTCTACAGGGACTTCAGAGTTCTGCACGGAAAGGGATGAAGATGCGAAACAGCCGAAGTTGGTGGGGAAAAAACAGCTCTAGAACAGGAGCTGTTCTATAAACGGCTGGATGCGACCCAGCTGGCATCCTTTAAAATTTGGACACTCCAATCAACCCAATGGAAAGGTAAGGAGCTGGTGGACCTTATGGAAAAATATTTGGCATTAAAAGAGAAAGACAGGACTGCTTCAAGGGACAGAGAAAGCTTTCCAAAGCAAGCTTGGGCTGACGGCTGCCTGTCAGCATGCTTGGGTATATACAATGTGGTTGGTCATGTTTCCATGACACAGCACAGTGATTATTGCTATTAAATGGTACATCTTTTCATTTAAGGCCTTCTTAAAAATGGACTCACGATCCAAACATGACTCCAAAACAGACGAACACTTTTCTTCTTCTCCCTCCTGGGTAGGTAGCACCTGTACAGCTAAAGCTGACAAGGGGCAATTCTAAACGCAGTAACTGTCTTTCTGCTCAGGGAACAGCCACTGAGCTAGTGTAAGCACGTGCATGGAGCTAGTTCTAGAAAAGAGCTAGTTCTGAAATATTTTGCTTTTATTACATTACCCAAGAAATACTGATCAACGCTAAAGTGGAAATCAGGCATCCAATGCTTTGGAGTTCTCACTTCGGAGGAGTCCTGTGGCAGTACCCAATTTCCTATTCAATTCCTATTTCCAAGGAAAAAGGCACCTATTTTTGAAATGCAATTTATTGCCAGCCCTCACTTAAAGGCGTTTTCCAACAGTTCTCATCCCCCAAGAGCCTGTTTTTAAAAAAATTAACTTAACGAGCATTGCTTATAACACAGCAACGTGTTATTTTCAGCAACAAGGCAAATTGGTCTGTGATCCAGCTTACTCTCTTCTGGCAGTTCGGTAATTCAAAGAGCAGTGACACAGTGCAAGAAGCAGCAATTCTAGTGGAAATGATCAATACAGAGGTTTTGGCAGCGGTGAGAAACGCCAGGTTCTCCTGCAATCGTTACGCCTTTTGCCAATCAGGCATGATGCGGTTAATATGTTGATGATATCTCTCTCTAACATATTGAATTAGTGTCTGTGTCTATCCACTTCCCTCTACTGGACAAAATCAGAGCTGTTCAAGTGTTTATGATATCTTGTCATTATAAGTGGTTGGCCCAAGAGAGGGATACGTGCCCTGTGACAATGAGCAACTACTAATGGAGATCCTCCTTTAGCTCAAGTGATAGAAGCTTGTGCTCTTGGAGCAGAAGGTCACGAGTGTAATTCTTCCTGTTAAGTTATGCTATTAAGCTGATAACCACGATGGCTGCACGCCAGCAGGGAACAGATACACCTCCACCCTTTGTGTTCTGGGTTTGCACTGTTCGACCTCCTTCAAACTGCCTCCTTTCCTCTTGTCTCCAAACTCCTTTTTCAATCAAGATGAAAGGAAAAGAAAGGAAGAGAAAGGAAAACCAAAAAGGCTGAGAGGACCTAATTTAAAAAAAATAATAATAAAAGAAAAAAAAGAAAATAAAAGAAGAAACCATCCTGTGCTGATGGGCCAGCGTCACTTCCTTGTCTACAGAAATGGCCCATAGTTATGCCAGAAAAACTAAGTCTTACTCTAGACGTTTATTTGGGAGTTTGCTTGCCCCAGAACAATGAAAAAACACAGAGCCTTCTCTGTATCAGCATCCAGCTCAAAGGATGCTACGATGGTGTTAGATGCAGCTTGTAAAGAGCTTGTCTCTCCACCAAAAGCAGGGCTTTGTGCTGCCTCCCCCTGCAAGCCAGCGCTGAGGGTCGCGGATGCACAGTGCTCATCGTTATCATGCCCTTGTTCTCTTTCTCTACATCTTTTTTTTTGCCTCCCATGCTCATTTCTCTCTCCATCCCGCCCAGCGCATAACAAGATGGAAGTGAAAACTGACTTCGTTTGTGAGCTTTGGTACTAAGAACCTAACACATTGCTTTCCAAGCAGTCGAGAGGTTGTACAGGGTATTTCAGTCCCAATCCATCTCTATTTTAAAGCCGTACTTTAATCTGCAGTGTCAGGTAGAACATGAAACAATATTAATCTATGCTACATAAATAATTTCCTTCAATTATCAGGAAAGAGCAGCAAGACATGAATTTTCAGGTTGATTGAGTTTTAATCTCTAAGTTCAAAAATTAATAATTTAGGTAGGTGAGTTGTTTTTTTTTTTTAAACAGAAAATTAAAGGTTTGGTATTTCCCTTCCTAGAGAGAGAAAAAATAATAATTTGGATCCAAAGGTCAGGGAAAATTCATAGGTTGGAAATGTGACGATTATGAAATTATTCACAGAAGGAAATACTTAGGATTCAATGCAAGATGCCCAGATTCATCACAAGGCATAAGAGATTGACAATCTATTATGAATGCCTCGCATCACAGATAAATATTTCAATGCAAATAAATAAAGGATGCTGAGTGTTTCTCTTCTGAATGACTTTTCACAGCTCACTGAACACAATAGTTCTGGGACTCTGCGATGTCCCAGACTCCTGTCCAAACTTTGCCATCCCCAAAGGCTTCCTGTGCTGAGCACAACCAGGTTACGCTGTGATTTCAATTTGGAGTTACAAAGAACCAGTTAATCAGTTTCCCTCTAGCAGAACGTAAAAACATCCTTTGGTGCATTAGGACATTCACAGACGATGTGAAACTGGCCTGGTTTTGTTTTGTGCTTCCTTGTAATTACTACAAAATGTACTATTCTTGTCAAACGTAATGACTTTTCTTTTTGGTGCAGGGGTTAAAAAAAAGAGAAAAGACAATGATGTCTCTAAGCATATGGCTGGTTTGCTTTGCAGACGGATACAAGAATAAACTAAGACGTACATCTGGTGAATTGTGTTCAAATAAAGCTTTTCTGTTACCAGTTTCTTACCTGCCACTGCGCTTTTTCTTCTTGAACTGTGTTGTGTGCCAAAACCCCAAAAGAATAAAAATATTCTATGTCAGAATTGTTTTTCCCTTGTTTCAAGCAAATGTTTTTAAAGGATGCTTTCAGAAGAAAGGTTTTTTCTTTTTTTAAATAGGGACCTGCTTTGGACCCTTAACTGTTTTCATCTGTTAAAAGTAATTGTATTATTTTAACCACCAGCAGGAAATTCCATGCTGTGTATTGCTTCATATGAAGCCATTTGTAACTTTACAGCTTTTTAATTTTGCAACAGCTGCATAGAAAATGAAAATGACAATGTAGAATTACATCATTCATGGCTGCTTCTCCATTAAAACAGTATAACTAGAAAATGTTTGCATGTTCACAACAAATGCTGAAAAGTACATTTAAGTGAACAGAAAGAAACATTTTCAGGACTAACAAAGACACCAAGCTGGTCTAGAAGGCTTTCCATTTAAGACTAGTAAATGAGAGCTCATCAGTTACTAATTCGAACTTCAATAAAACTGAATCCTTTTAAAGAAGCGAACAGCTAAAATCAAGAAATCTAGTGTTCCTCTGATTATAACAGTATGGAAAGATTTGTGTGGAAAATTTGCTATAAAATAATAATTGATATAAATATATGGGAGTAACACATGCACAGTGGATGCCTGAATATGAATAAAATTAATATTTCACTATCAGATTACAGACACATTCAAAACTTTATAAAAGTAACTACTCAGCCACATTCATTCTGCAAAGACCTACCCTTTATCTAAGCCTGATTTTCACAGAATGGAACTTATGCACTAAATAAAGACCACATTTCTTTCAAGTATCCACAGCTGAGGGCATCACTATAACATTAGTTTCTTCTGAAAATACTGAGTACTAAAGACACATCAAAGAACATGAGTGATCAACTGGTAATTCTGGAGAGCACTTTGCTGCTCATGCACTTTCTGAATCATGGCCAGCGTGATCTGGGATGGGGAGGATGCGGGAAGAGTGAAAAGGAGAAAGGGAAGTTTGTTCCCCTACAAGACGACAACATTGAATCCAGATGGACAATATTTATAATACATTTACACACTTGAGACACACGGCAAATAAGAAACCACGCTCATAAAGCATTTCTATGTGAAACATGAAAAATATACAAACACTACAATATAAGCAATAAATGCAGATGTAAATCCACATGTGCACACTAGTGGAAGAGAACTACATGTTCACATGTCCAGACTATTAGCTCTGAACTACTTCCAAGTGTAATTTGAATACAGGAATATCTCTGGAATTAGATCCTCCACATATAACTTTCTCAGGTCCTACAGAAAGGTAGCACATACAGCCATGTTTCTGCCCTACAAGTTCACATTTTTCATGAAAAGAGATTTGCTGTTTATGGAGTTATTTTGTGGCCTAATTTCCACAGCAGGTACCTTTCTGCCCAATAGGTCTTCCATCATTTTTGCTGTAAAATCTCTGTTCCCCACAAGAGGTACACTCGTACTGCCACCTCTCTGGCACAAAGGCATTAGTAGGATCTTTCCCCCTGCTGGGCCACCTGTGTTCACAAAACTTAATATTACAGACTTCACTTTTCCGCCAAAGGTAATGAGCAAAATGGTTCAAAAAGTATTGGTGGAAAATATGCAGACAAAAATGTATATAATTTCTTTGGGAAACCAGATTTAAAAGAAAAATTCTTTGAAATGCGTAAGTTCTAACCACATAGATTTGTGATTTGAATTCGCCTGAAAGAAAACTTTGCAGTGGCCTTCAACCTCCATTGCACAGCAAAGCCCAGACTAGAGCATGAGTTAGACTGACTTAGACTGAGGTCTGAAACACAGGTTCTGCTCCAGAAAACCCTAAACAACTCAGTAAAAATAAAAAATTAAGCCATAGAGAATGTTTCATAGCTTCTGTGATCATCTTTTTGAGCAAACATTGGCAAGTATCAATCGCAAAATATGATGGCAGCAGGAACCGCGATATATTGCAATGATTTGACAACTCAGGCCAGTTCCCCAGGAAAACCAGCCAGGACACAAAGCGCCTGAGGAATTCTCAGCATGTGAACCGCCAGTTCTATACTTGGATCATGCAATTAAGAGTTATTATCCATAAGCACAAAATATGGGAAAGCATATAAGGAAAGAGTTTCTCACAAATTTCTGATATGCCTGCATGTGTGTCATAAATATTGTTACTGATTCACCACTTTTGCACCCAGCTCCCCTTCATGGCGTTTATATGTCACAGATCCCACTCTACAGCACTCTGCTCTGCTAGTATGGCAGGTCAGATTCAATCATCAGACGTCAGAGTCAGGTTCGCCTATTTGATCCCTTCACCTTAATCCAAAAATATACATTTGAAATCAATTCTTTCTGTTCAGCATCACAGGAAATTACACATATCCCAGAACTGATTCAGGTATCAGTTGACTCAAATTACTTTTTCTAATGCACTGAAATACATGTTTTGGCAATGACACCAAGGTATAAGTGAAAACAAGATGAAAACAAGACTTACACTTATCCCTGATATGCAAGCAAGGTTTTGTTTGTTTGTTTGTTTGTTTTTCCAATTTGGAGTCAGTTTTATATTGATTATTGATATGAGAAAGCTCTGTCAAGCCCTCATTCTAAAATTTTTAACCATGTGCACTAAACTTTCAAAAACACAAAAAAACTTCTTTTTCTTTTCAATCCAGCAGAATTTCTCTCGTGCTTCCACACAATTGGTCATATTGATTAAAAGTACCCATTGCTTTCCTAAGTGTAAACCTACACAAAGAGAAAAGCTCCTGAAGTCTAACACAGCACAGGAAAACAAGGACAGTGTTTTCTATGTGGGCTTTTTTAATATTCAACAAGTGCTAATATGACTAGCACTTCTTTTAAAACAAACGCAAACCAAAAACCACAGCAGTGTAAAAACCTGAATTCCTTACGTTCAAGATAAACCTTTTCAACCTCTGCCAACGCGTGGAAACCTCTAAACAGGGTCCTTAGTTCAGACAAAGCATTTCCCACATTCCTAAGCCCATCCATGTGCGGGATGCTCAGCTTCACGTAACACTTGTGCTCCGTCAGCATCAGCAGCGTAGAACCACGTGTTCAATGATGTCCTAAACAGGGACAGCTTTCCCAGCTGGGCCGGACACAGAAAATTGCTAAATATCTTTGAAAATCCCATCTGACACATCTAGAGAATGCCTTTCTTTTCCATTTATCTTCTCTCACCTGGTAAAATTGCCAGTTTTCTGGGATGCATCCTGTACTTAGCCTAATATTACATGAGATCTGCCTTCCAAAGTCCTTTTAGATAGCTGCTTCTGGAGTTCTCTGTCACAGAAGACAGGTTTTATCCCTATAGCAAGCAATGTGTTATTGCTTCACACAAATGGATTACAATTCCTGATTTTCCTACATTTTGAATAAGCTTCCAGGCCAAATAGGAAGAAGCAATATTTCGTCCTTTTGAAAAACACAATGGTTATTTCTACTACAAATATTTCCATTCTGCAGTACTTCCAGGACTTTGCCATCATGTTTGTTATGTGTGATGCAAATCATAGTGTTTCTAATTTTTTTCTGTTCAAAACTTTTAAAAAATATCTTTTGTTAGGAATATCCGACAGTTCCCTATTTTTCTGAAGGTATATCTGGTATTGAGACACCACTCCTCCACCCATTGATCCTAATCGAACAAGCAGCACTCGCTGCCAAAAACTTCAAATGCCAGAGGACTGAAGTACCTGCTGAACTTGCCAAGTCCTCTACAACTATTTCAACCAGACCCCTGGAAGTGTTTGCTGGTCCAAAACCCCTTTCTACTGATCCCTCTCTACATTACCATTTTCAATTAATCATGGCTAAGATATGAATCATAAAAACACTAAAGGTTTGGTTCTATGGACAAATTGCTAAAGGTAAGCTAAGGTGTGGATTTATAAGCATAGCAGCTACACTGCAGTAACTCCTGCTTGTATCCTTACTCCACACATGAAGTTCCGTATCTCCCCACCCTCACCAAGGGGTGAAAACACCGTTCTTCTACCAGGAAGCGAGGACACGGACAGGGGCAATTGTTACCGAGTGGTTATCGCCGTAAACCTCCCAGGTTGCCTGAGGATAACTTGTGCCTTTCCAAACACTAATCTCTCTCCCTTATCAGTTCCAGTTGGGCAGAAGGTTATTTGCAAGCAGCAGAGTGAACACGCAAAGCAGACAGAAACAAACTCCAAAGCGTGTACATTTTAGCAGGGAGTTACACTATTTCCGAGCAAACGCACGCACTCTGCAATCACGCCTAAGGATGCAGGTTTTCAAAGAAGCCATAAATATTTTTGGTTCATTAAGGCTGCACCATAAGAGACAGGATTTGATTTCCAAGTAGCTGCTTACTGGACAAACATTGATGGGGAAAGGGCTGTGCAGCAGTCATGTTAATTAACGAGGTACTCCAAGAAGTAGCAGGTTACTCACTCTCCAAACATGTACGTACACTCAAGCTTTCAGAATGACTCAGTCAACACCTCCAGATGAGTCTCGAAAGCTTGTTTACGCTGTTGCACGGTACTGTACGCGCTATAGCTGGATGTACTTAATAATCCCAGCAGTTAGTGCACAAATCTACAAACCAGCAAATAATAAATAGCTGGGTTCCCAGAAGCTGCAAAGCTAGATGCAATGTTAAATAAGGAATTACCATCAGACCACACTGGAAATTTCCTCGTACCCACTCTTTAGACTCCAAGTGTGCTTCTGATGCAGACTCCCAACTCCCCTGACATTAACTCCTCCATAATAGATCTTCCTGGATGCATGCATTAGCTCTGATGACAATCAGACCTCCACGGCTCCACAGCCTCCATGTGCTTAAAAACAAAGGTCATTTGGTGAAGACGTTATTAGTCACTGCATACAATTTTGCAGTGTAGACTACTGTATACTGTGATGTAAGTGGGGAAAATGATGGCAGTGAATAGATGTAATTATATGTAGAACCAGTGACACGCCACATACAATTCAGAAAGTACAACACAATCAGAGTGTCAATTATTTAAACCATAATTAACATAGCTCTGCATGTCTTTCCAGGGCTCTCACAGAACATAGAGCATTGTTATAGTGGAAGAAAAGAGAAAATAAAATATTAATGGAGGACTGCTTTGTTCTCAGCACAGTGAGATAGAGGTGGTTGTAAAAACTGGATTCCTGCAGTTGCTACCGCTTTAATTAGGAAGGTCGCTATCTTCCTAGACTTCCTTGGATTCCTTTAATTTCCACAGAGGAAAACGGCTTCTGAATTTTATTGAACACAGTTGAATTTTTATTTTCAAAAATCAAAACAGAAACATTTCTTGGCATCTGTTATGAGCACTGGGTGTTATTTGCTCTTTAGAGATAAAGCTGGTTTTATACAGGGATATAGCTTGTGGGGGGAAAAAAAGAAGGGCCAAATATATTCGTACTGGGAAAGCTGCTCAACAGGGATATCACAGTCAGCAGAAAATATCTCGCCAACCTAATTCATCCCATGCTAGAATCCACTTAAGGCCAAGGAAATACAATAGATAATATATAGTTTCACAACTGATCCAAATGCTGCCTTTAACTCATTCATTCCTGGAACCTATCGACTTGTTTTCTGAAAAAACATGTACAATTCAAACAGGCAGAAGAGCTTCAGCATCTCCATGCACTGGAGTGGAGACGGCAACGGTAGGAAACCATCTGTGGTTTGTGACCAAATGAAAGCTTGGCTATTCTTTATCTGAGTTACAGTCCAGATGGAATCATGGACGAGACACACCAAACTAACATCGACATACAAAACAGTTGCAGAAAAATTACTTCTTATCTACGTTTTATTAAAGATACTTGGGCTTCAATTACATACATACTATTTAGCATAAATATGAAAAATAGTTCCTATGCATTAGCAGGCAGTGAGATTGATATATTTTGGTTACTTCAGGTTTATATTTCTTTATAAGTCTTCCTTGCATTTATAATTTTCTATGGAGCTAATAATGAAAACAAAATATAAATTACAAGAATCAGATATATCTTGCTTTTGTATTTTTATAGATTTTCTCTCCTTTCATTTAAGTGTGATATGGATTCATTGGTACTAATAGTTACTCTGTGGTAGAATGAATTCATGAACTACTGTCCACACAGCGCTTGGAAATAATTTAATTTTTACTGAGTATGTCCTCCCATTATGGCACTTCAAGAGATGCGATACACAGATGAGCTTAGAAGCTACATCCACATGCAATACAGGCTAAGTGTGTAGGTTAAAACTCACAGAAGGAGTTTCCACAAAGTGTGGGGGGGTAAGCCCTGCATAAAATCTGCATTTCAATCTTAAATGCCATTCCTGTAGTTCATTCTTGGACATCACTTCAAAGCTGTTCGTAAGTATGAAAAACAAGAAGGAAACATGAGGAGAGGTTACCCATGTGCTGGGAGAGTAACTCCAACTCCTGTATCTCTGCCTTTGATTTAAGAGAGGGTTTCCAAACTCCAAGCCTGTAAATAGTCAGCACTTCTCCCTCTCCTTCTGAGGAGCAAAGATTACTGGATTATTTGAAGGAATCCAACGCAAATGTTCTGTGTGTAGCTCTGGCTGACAAGACCTTTGCCACTGGCTGCTATGGAACAAACTCACTATTTGTTTATTATGCAGTAAATACAAAACAAGGGGATTTTTAATTAGAGACCTCAGAGAAGTTCCATAATATCTTTCAGAGAAAAATGTTTCAAAAAAGCACTCAATAACTCAACATGAAGAAACAGATGCTTTAGGAAGGAGGAGATTGACAGAAAAAAAAAGGAACACAAACAGAGCAAAACAAGACAGCTGAAAACAGTTTCCGTAAATTAATGTTCAATTTTTCAATTTATAGTAATTTCTATAGCATGTAAAAAACAAGAACAAAGCATTTGTAACATGATGACTCAGTGGCCCACACCTGGACACTTACTAAACAATGACAGTGTAAGCGGACACGAGGAAGAGAGGTTGCTTATCAGTAAAAATGGGATAAACAGTTTAGCCAAAATACTGTTTCCCACATTTTTGTCTCCCAGGTAATAAAAAATATTTTGAAGCTCTATTTAAAGCATGTTTTATTTGTCTCCTTCCTTCTTTTTTTTTTTAACCAGAGAGAAACCAATAATTATTTTTGAAAGTGAAAATTCACTTTTGTTTGTTTGTTTACTAAGAACTAAAATGGGAAATTAAAACAATAAAAGAAAAAAGGCAAGAGGAATTGTTTCAAGAATCAGGTGGAAGACATTGCAACCACTCACAGAATGAGCACAAGGAAGTGCCTTGTTGTTTGTCCCATTTCAAGGACAAAGAAAGCCAATACGCACATGTAATACAAACAGATATCAATATTACTCATTACTATACTGATACAGATCAAGCTCCCCACCACCTTGTAAGCAAGAAAACAAGGAACCAGACTGTATAACTGGAGTTAAAGTTTGGGCGGAATTAATGTAGACAGACACGTGTGGTGATTTCACAAGTAAAGCACATGATAAATTCACAGGAACTGAGCACCACGTCATGTTCGGCGCAGGCAAACATGGCTTTTTTCATTTAAAAATTCTGCAAAGCTGGAGAGAGCCCAATTACAACCAACAAAGGATTTAAAAGTGAGAAAAGGACAAGACATGAAGAACACCATAAATTTTAAAAAGTAAAATTTTTGATAAGGTAAAAATTTTACAACTTATGAAACAAGTTCAGGGAAAAACCAAAGTTTTATGCTGCCATAAGTCAGAGTGACTTGATAAAGGAACATCCCAAGGAGATGTCAGCAGGCCAGCATACAGAGAGCAAAACACTCCCTAGTAATGGGACATGACAATATTAAATGCAATAGTCATGGCCTAATAAAAAGCTAAAGATAGACAAGGAATATCAAAAATAGAAGCTGTTCTGGCAAAACTAACTCAGCCGCATCATTCTGCAGATACATGGTGTATGTTACTAATGAGGAACAAGACAGCATTGCTTACACATAATAAAAGAAGAACTAGAGATACTACAGATGAGAAATAAAACCAGGATAACTTAACTAGAAATGTTTTTATGCTGCAATTCAGAAGTTTCCAAAAACCATATCTTGCAAGTTAAATATTGTATCAACACCTACTTCTTTGTTATCTTATGATAACGAAGCTACAGAAGAAAATGGTGGCAGGAATCTGTTTTTCTTTTCCACGTTATCAAAAGAGAGTAATCTAGCTGCAGGAATAAAAAGGGCGAGGATAAAAATCCAGAAAAATTACCCCAGCCTGAAATAAAGGGGGAGCAGGACTAACACTGCTCTTCTGTCAGAGCAAAGGAAGAACAGCTTGTCCACCAAACTGCTTTTAGCAATACTGGAGAAGGAATGACCTGGGACTATCTATAACATGGACTCGTTCACCTCTTTGGTTGTGATTAGTGCCAAAAACAGCACTAAAGAACCTGAAAAGGACTCTGAAGGTTAGACTCCCGAAAATAGATGGAGGAGCCTGAATGGGCAAAATAACTCCCCAGAACTACGGACTACATGTGAAAAGAGAATAAGGAATCAGCTTTAGGACACTTACAGAGATGGGTTATGGAAAAGTTATTTTATCTGATACGGCAACAAGACCCAGTGCTAACAAAAAAGGGAGAAAAGTGCTGAAAAAATAAGAGGCTTATGGAAAGTACCTCTGGCCTGGCTGCTGCCAATCGGCAAGGAGGAGAGGCTTTCAAAGCAAGGTTAAAGTGGGAAAAGACAGTAAAAAATTAAAACCACTGATAGTGATGAGAAAAGCTGGTTGAAGTGCAGTAGATAAACAGGGGCTTCCCGTCATTCGGGTCAGGACGGAACCGGCAAAGACACAGGAGCAGAGGGAGGTGGCCGCGGGAGCCCGCGGGCAGGGCAGCACGCAGGTGAACAGGCCAGGCCCGGCCTGACCGCAGGCAAACCGCCACAGGGCCAGGCGGCCTTCGGACACGCTGCGTGTGAGGGAACCCGGCACTTCGCAGAGGGGAAGAAAAACAGCATCCGATCACGCACAAAGGACACCGCACTCAGGCCACCAGCATTCCTATCTCAAGTCCAGTGACTGCTAACACCACCAGCATTCCTATCTGAAGTCCAGTGACTGCTAACACGGCGCATCTCCAGCACAGGGACTTCTCTAATTATCCCTAAAACAAGTGACATTTTGGTTATGATACTTGTTCAGATTTCTTGAAGTGCTTAAGCAGCGCTCCGACAAATTGTTAGAATAGCTACAGATGAGACCAGGTACTGCGGGGGTGTTTTACCACCTTGTGTACCTGTTGCTGCATAGGGCGTTTGACAGGTACTATCGATGCCACTTTTCTCCAGTCCAGTATTTATTCATGCTGTTTTTCTATCTAGCAGACAATCTAGTATCACCATGCTGATAATAAAGGCTTTTAAATTTCTTTTTCTAGTGACTTTGTTTATTTTTGTATTTACTTTTATCTCAGAGGTTTTTTTTCTGCCTAGTAAGCTGTCCATAATAAGAAAGATTAGAAAAAAAGGCAAAGTCAGCAACCATTTACTAATTGAGCTTTCCCTAGGTATCTTTTCATTCCAAGGACCGGGAAAAGTGTGCTAAATTCAGATGTCACCATGTGGTCAGGGCTGACTAATGTCGACTATTTCTTAGAATAATACTCATATTGTAGCTGTCCTATGTGGTCCTGTGGGGTTTTGTTTGCTGGTATGTTAGCAAAACAGAGATCCAAACATGAAACCTTTCTTTCCTCGATGTGGGTGTCCAGGAAGCTACACGCCTGTGAAATCCATAGGATATAATTGAAACAGTTTTGCAATCTAATGAGAGAGAACTCAAAATAGAAGCTTTGTGGTATTTGCACATTGAAAACAATTGGGAGTTCTGCCTGAAAAATAGCCAAGGACTGAACCCCCAGAGCAATATTTTCCACCGCACAAAGTCTATACGAGCGCACCATCGGTCTCACTTAGGCCACAAAAATAAAGCTTAAAAGGACACGAGCGATACACAGACCTTGGGCTGAGCCTCAACCTAAGAGTAACTTTCCCCCCAAAGCAATTTTATGTTGCTTTCATCATCACTGGCAAAGATACCGCTTACAAACACTATAAACTGCTTTCCGGCTCTGAGCCTGATGGCAAGCAGGCCCTCATCTAACTTTAACCAAACAAAAGTAACAATAAAACATTGTTTGTACCCATCTGGGCAATTATCACTAGATGCTGGAAAGTAATAACAGTATGTCTGCAGAGTAGATGGCAGCTTTTCCAGAATGAAATTAAACCAGGTCCAGAACAGGAACTAGTCCTAACCGCACAATAAAATCCAGCTACAAGTTGAAAAACGCAGCTTAGTTGGGGAGTAGGCTGAGCTCTCCCCGTTTCATCTCTCGTGCTGCTGTCCCCAGCCCTGCAGAGCCTTTGGTGCTCCACAGGGAGCTAAAGAGGGTCCTTGCTCAGAGGCCTCCGAAAGCTCCTTATCTACAGATCCGAGCACCTTCTTTTGTTACTCCGGTCTCTGGTTGTTTCCCTGTTAATCTCGGCACAGTCTTGTATTCTTTTAGCTTTTTGCCCTTTCACGTGAGGGATTAGCACTGTCGCTTGCAGGCTTTGCTTGAGACCTGTGTATACCCACATAAGGTCGCTGCCCCGTCACCGTGACATCCAGCTTTTGCAAGGCCCCCGCAAATAACACAACACCCCAAGCCCAAGAAATTTTAACCCGCACCGATGTTTTTAGCGGCAATACAGGGAGGTGAACGACAGATGCAGAGGACGGCACACAAATCTCTGCAGGCTGGTGGGGACAGGAGCGAAGGGGTGACACGGAGCGGGACGGGGGCGGTGTAGGTGACAGCACCAGCAGGATCCGTGCCGTACGGGCCAGGAGGAGCAGATGCCATGGGCTGTGGGAGGAGAGCTGCCCGACCCGTGTAGGCACATACAGCATGAAAGAGGGATGCTGCCAGCGTGGGGGCAGCAGCGCAGAATGCTGGAGGAGATGAAGGAGGCTGGGGATCAGCCCCGCCAGAACATTACAGCTTTTCACACTACCTGCTGTGCAACACGGGCTGGAACACACAGTCAGCAGAGTGCGACACGAACGGTGAGCTTCTAAGGGAAAATAAAAATCCTGTCACAAACTGAAAGGAGGGGAAGGGAGATGCAATTACAAGGCATTTACAAAGCCCTGCACAGCTCCAAATGCTGGGAGTGCAAGACAAAAATCATTGCGGGATCTGGATCCAAAACAGCAATGACAAGAATGTGCTACTGTAGCTTTACCATGATATTGTATATGGCACAGCTACATTGAGAGGAACAGCGCACCAAAAGAAGTATTTGATGTAGAATTTTATACTTCTGTTTCACACTCATATTCTATCTAAAAGAAAAGAAAGGCTGCGCCAAATAAGCTTAATCTTTCTTATGGAAGTTTATTTTATCTCCAGTTTTACTACAAGCCATTCCCCCCATCTCAAAACACACTCTTTCCAGTAAAGTAAAAATACTAATTTCTATTGCAGGACATGCAGTCACCTCAAATAAGCATGTTAGAAAAGCAAAGATTACTTGGCAGGGGTCAGGGAAGGCTGCCAGCTTTTAAACCTGTGCATTTTCACCTCTCTCTAACTATTAGTAAATTAGAAACAAACCAATCAGCTGAAATTTAAACCTAAATACTTTTGAGGCGGTTCCCTCGTCCATTTTTCCTTTACAACTTTTACAGCAGAGTCTGAACCTATTTGTTATTTCAAGTGTTGGCCTATTTTCAGCAGTGATTATGATGGTACCACAATGTGCAACTTGACATCTCCTCCTCTCCTCTCATTCACAGTCTCCCAGGGCCCAGCCATTTCACACAGGCTTGCTTTAGGCATTTATTAAATATGCACCTTCCAGTAGGGTTTAAAAACACCAACTAATCTCATCAGAGGCCAGAGACCTCCAGATATGTAAATCTACATCTGTTCCTCTTCAAAGGAAAGATTCTCCTGGATTACGCCAGGAGAAATGCATCCCACCCGGATATAGCCACTGAACCAGAGAAAAAGAACTCCCATGGCAAACGTGCCACCTCAAACTCGCCAAGATCCAACGACAATGAAATTACACTTAATGTAATTCACTGTTAGCTTTAAGAAGCAATTAAGTAAAAGGCAGTACAGCACTTGCCGTAGGCTGTTGGTTCCAACAGGGGCCGGCGGAAAGAGGCATATAATGTTAAAATTGGTAACGTTAGTATTAACATAAGGATGAACTGTAGGTGGCTGCTCGACTACAGTGCTGTAAAATAGCAGAGTCCATTAACAAGCAGCAATTCCCTTTTTTTTCTTTTTTTTTAAAGTGTGCTGTAGATGTTTGCCAGTGAAAGCACACAGCAATATAATTAACTATTAGCTTTTTATTAAAAAGAAAAAAAAGGACTTCCTTCCTCTCTCTCTCCCAAATGCCCCATCAGTATCTTCACCTTCCCATACTGAGAGGTAAGATCAAACAATTTTATGAAAAATATTTCAAAGCTATTAGAGAGGGACTACACCTTTCACTGCAGTAGAGCAGTCTCACACCCCACATATATGCTTCCCAAGAAGGAAAGATCCCTTATTTAGCTTTTCACATCTCATTTTGTATAATATCATTTCAAATGTGAGCACAAAGGATTTTTCTCAGCACCAAGTCATGTTCTGTACACGTATGAGGAGTTCCACAGCAGAATTAGAGATGTTTCACACATATTTAAAATGTAGCCTTAAAAGAAACAAATTTGTTAGCCAGAAATTATGGTGAAATCTAATCTATTTTTCATTCACTCATATCCCTGTGGTTTTACTGACTACAATTCAGATTCAGAATTTGATCATCACCAAAAATAATACAAGTGTTCTATTATCTCCTGATTGCACATTTTTATTTGGGGTATCTTTGGTAAGCTGCAGACTTTTTGGCTGAATCAGACAAATAAATATAAATCTGTTCCCCTTCGAGAAAAAGGTCTCAGATTGTACATGGAAATATTATTTCAAAATAGTCCTGAAATACAACAGATAATTTTGCGGTTAAACCATTTACTCGAGTTTTAGCTACTTAAAATATATATATTTCTCAGATTCCGAAAAATTTCTTGGCTGTTGCCATAGCCTATACAGCATGAATTTCATAAAACTAGAAGAGGCTGATGCAATGATTTTAATGTGCTTAAGGTTTATGAAAGAACCACCTTTATGATTAAAGGGTTTGAAGATTTTTTATGTTATTTACTCATTGAAAAGGCAAAATGTAGCAACTACAGAGATGCAGGGGGGATATCCCTTGAGAAGGAGCAAAGAGGTGAAAACTTGTTTTGATAAGAGAGAAAGACTTTAAAATTACTTAAAATAAAAGTTCACGTCTAATGAAGCCATCGCGTAACAAGTGAAACTCCTATGCTCAATTAGGGCTTATATTTTTCTCACAGATAAGATCTGAGCAAACTCTTTAAAAGTCAACATTATCTGTCATAACAGCAGTTCTACCTCTCACATTGCAAACAAACTACACAAAAAGGAGGGAAAGATGAAACAAGGGATATGGGCAGTATGAATGAAGCCTAAATCTTTTAATTAACACCCGCTGAAAAGCACACTCTTTTTCCACCAAACTAATAAAAAGTGTGAGTGTGGGGTCTTTGTTGTTGCTCAAGCCTTGCCTGCGCTCTAAGGAACTGAGAAAAGGCTAATCAGGGTTATTTAAAGCCACTTTCTACTTGCCAGGCTCCAATATCTCATTAATTCACTCTTAGTTGGCATCATTGTCTGATAGTGTTTGAAAATCACCACAGAAACAAGGATTTCCCCTAATCCTGTCCATCAGAGGTAACTCTCTGGAAGATGATACCATGGCAGAGCGCGCAGGACGTGGAACAGAAGGGCGTGCACGGGGAAATAACCCGTTCTCACTGCAAACCCTACCCCTCTCTGTGGCCCAACACACACCTGACAAATCTCAGAACACGCCTGCTTAGGCCTGAACTTCACAAAAAAAGAACAGACATTATGATGACAGCTTAAAGGAATTGTCCTGAGTAACTAGTCTCCGCTGGAAGCTATTGCCTGGCTTCTCTAATCAGTGGTGAGAGCCTGACACAGGCAAAATTAATAGTTGTCTACATGTATATTTGACTTGAGAAAAGAAAGGAGATTTTGATGATGGTCATAAGCCAGAAACGCAATTGCTTCAATGACTTCATCGTGATAAACTACAGCATTCATTTAAATATGACAGCTGCCATTCTGGGATATTTTTAACGGAACACTAATTCCGGTGACTAGAGAAAAACCTGGATTAGACCGGTGTGCATGTCTAATGCTCAGCAATCATCTTTGTCATGGCCAGAGACAGAAGAACTGGGCTCTACTTCCCTTTCCAAGAGGTTCCTGCTCTGTACAAACCAGCCTTATTGCCCACCCATACTGAAAAAAACACACTGAAATGATCTTTTAGAGCAACAGTACATTAACCAAGTGAATTCTGTCACTGGTCTTTCTACATCCTAGCCATCCTGTGGGACTGGCTGATCTTCACCTAACTCTTCACAGAGCTCTGAGTAACCCCAGTTGCTTTTTATTTTCTGTAAAGGGGACAAAATAAGATTTTCTTACAAGCCGAGTGCTGTGACAGAGTCAAGAACCACCACAGCTGTCAGTCTGCTACCAGAAACACTTTCAAAATGCAATGCTTTTAGTAAATGCAGTTGTCTCATTATTCTTTACTGAGTTTGTAATACATATCTTTGCCATCTAATTTCTTAGTTTTGATTAGGTACAAAAAAGATAAGTTCAAAACGATGTAGAGTTTCCATTATGGATTTGTATCCCAGAATATCTGATCATCATGGCCACATTTATCTTTTTGTGAATACTTATTATGGATACTGAGCATGAAAGACTCAGAAGAAAGACTCAGAAGATTCATCACATAAAGCACCTTCAAAATCCTCTAAGGAAATGCATGTCTTCTGCCCATAAATTACTTTTATGATTCTCCAAAACCAAGATCTCTCTTCATTGTTGTATTTTAGGGTGAACCAAAAGTTCAGGCAGAGTAACTATTCTACCCGTACTGTAATACAGGTGAACCACGGTAGCAGGAATACGAATTCCCAGAATACTCGCAGGACCCCAGTTCAGATGCTGTTGGTACTGGTTTCATTCCCAGCCTCAGAGCTCTTGATACCGTTAATGATGTGTTTGTTCACTGGTGACGGCTCGTGGAAAACACCCGCGAAACAGGTACTGCTCCTCCTGCAGCTCTGGTTTCCCATCTCAGAACAGGAGCACTTGCCACTGACTTAAATTTCTCCTGTTGCTAAGCGCATTTTCTCTGCACTGCTCGCAGGAAAAGACCTAACAGCAAACAAAGCAAACAACTTCTTCAGCAGCAATTGATTGCAAACAAGTAGGGCAGTGGCATCAGTTAGCGCTGCCACCGCAGTGCCCTGATACGTTCTGACAGTTTTCACTATTTTCTCCCTATCACAGACAACTGCCCCAAACTCAAACCTCTTCATGCAGTTTTTCACATTTCTAAGCGCAGTTTTACTTTTAATCTATATCTTCACAAAGAGCTCACTTTGTTTCATGCATTTTATATGCCTTTTACTATTATGGGGGAAGAAAATATAAGTATTGATTCTGGACTAGGCAAGTTTACTGAATCACTAAGACATATGCTGAAACTGCAGCATAAAATGTATTCTATAAAACAAAGAAGAGTAAGTGGAAAATGATTGCAGCACAAATTGTTTATGAATCCCTATAGAACACAGTGTTGTATAAACCACAGGGAAAGAAAAAGCCCTTATACCAAGCAGTGTACGATCTAAATGATACAACTTTTCTTGCACCTGATAAAATCAACACACAAATAGGAAAAATATGCCGCAAGATTTGTAATTAAGCTAATAGGCAAGCCATGCATACCCACAAAGTATGGGCCTGAAAATTCTGAAAAAAAAGGTAGTGGATTTAAACTTTAAATATTGGGAATATTGTGGTACATCTTCTTAAGGTTCACGGCTTCATTAAAAGATCAGTTAGTATTTACATCATACCCAAGGAATGCAGACTGTAGAATAAGGTTTCACACTTTGAAATCTGTACCATTTCCAAATCTCCGAGTTTGCCAACTCTAAAGGTATTTTAGAAGTTAAAAATACTAGCTTTTTGTGTATTTGTGACATAGTAAAAATAGGTGTATCAATTCCCCATATAAAAGGAGAATCCAGTCAGTAGACTAACACAGATAAATGGATGCTTTCAATTCTGGTGGACACTTCACCTTATTTTATATTACAATGCTACTTTATTGCCACTGCTGTGGTTGCGAAATGTCACCAATTCTTTGGCTAATTAAAAGATGGGCAGCAGATTGCCATTAATGAGATTTGGCTTCCACAAAATAAGGCTCTCTTGGTGTGTGGCTGCATAAGTCAGCTAAGAGAATCAGACCTCCCCTTAGATGAAGGGAATCTGTGCAGATCACATCGAAGTAAATCTAAAAGTAATCCGCTGTATAAAGGAATGAGCTTTTTGCAATTGTATTTCTGAGTGTATGCAGGGGTCCCCCTTAGGGTTTTGCAGCCACAAAGATATCACTCACTTGAGCTGGGACCTTGGAAGAAATACAGAGCCAGCAGAAAACAAAGATTTAGCTTTCGGGTCTGCTCCCAAGTACACGACTACATAAAAAAGCCCAAACCTAACTAAAGCTATTCTGCTCCATGCTTGAGTTGTACAACAATAGTGGGGATAAAAGAAGATACTAACATTAAAAATTGCCACTAAAGAACTTCTCCTAAGACTTTCATCCCCAGCAAGACCTTTACTCTTCTGACCTTTTTCAAGATCAAAAAAGATCAAGAGGGTGAAAGAGCTTGATCTTTGGTGTGGTAATGACCCTATTTTAGCAAGCTACTGGGCCCATTTTAAAATAAAATAAAAAGATTCAGGTCTTTCAGATACTCATACCTAGAAAGACAAAAACGTACAGGGTCAGACCGAAGTCTGCTGACTTCAGTGAAACTACACCTGGCCCACGGCTGCTTAAAGAACGGGGCTGGAACCTTTTTCTTGTGCAAGCGCAGTGGTGGTGACGCCTGCTGGAGGGGAAGCCCCAGCTCTCTGCCCCCAGAGAGCGGCCAGGACCACCAGTTCACTGGTGACCTCTTCTGTGCACCAGGACAGGGATTTAACCTGGGGGTTCCTCACCCTCTGGCTGCTGCCCAAAGCCTGCACTCGCAGAGGGGTCTGCCCACTAACGGGCTCCCAGAGCTGCCCCGTCAGATGTCAAGATTTCCCTACCCAACCTGAAAAAACTCTGGTTGAAATTGCACTGAGCCCTATTGGAGGGCGTATGCCTGCACAAATATATAAAGGCGGTATTCATTTCTGAAAGAGATTTTTCCAGGTCAAGTTACAGCTGGGACGAATTCAGCTCAAGATCCTCGGAGTTATCTTCTGTTCTCAAAGCTTTAAGTAACTCTCATCTCAGCAAGACAAACATATGCATAGGATATCAACCCACATGCATCAGGATGTAGCCCAGCATCTGTCTCCATGGGGTTAGAAAAATTTCCTGCATCATCTCGTAATTACTTCATTTTCCATTAAGTTGGATAAACACTTGCTGCATCATCAGACAGCAGCCACTGGTTGAACCAGGACATGTGCCTACACAGGCCATTGGGTGGACCCCAGAGAGCCGTTCTTATTTTCCTAATCTCAGCAGTATATAATTTTTAAAAAACATTATTCCTTATATATGAGTCATTTATGTAATATATATCTACATATGATACAAAATATACATGATATACACATATAAAATTCAAACACAGACCCTAGCACTGATAAACACAGCCTGCCACCCCAAACCTTCCCAACACCTTTTCAAGCTGCCTGTGTGCAGGTGTGTTTGACAACAGCTTCAGCTGCAGTTTGAAGGACTTGAAAGTTCTAAGTCACATCACAGCCTCCGTCCCCCATTCCTTTCTCCCACTTGTTCGAATTGTTTCTGCTTTTGATTTTCTTAGGAAGTGTGTGTTTCTAGCAGTTAGCTCAGGGGACCGAGTCAGGTTCTGTTCCCAAATCTGTAGATAAGATACTAAAACCAGCTTTGTCTTGCTTTCCTCACATATAAAATAAAATAAGAATTTAAGACACTGAGTTTAGAAAGAATGGATCTTTCTAGGTACTTCAACATCCATTGGTTCCATTTTCTCCATATTTAATAGATTTAAAATAAACAGTAAACTACAAAAACAAAATATATTCAGAGAACTATTGTAATTAAAGGCACTTTGGTGTCCAGATTTGAGATACTGAAATTCCTAGGAGACTGCTGATTTGATATACCGCAAACATACATGACAGACAGCAGGATCAATAAATACATGGGTCTTTCCCACCATATAAACCTTTTGTGTCTTCTCTCCCCGTGCACTTCAAAAACTTTCCTCCACCAGAATAGCTCATCAAGTGACAACATAAAAAGTGAAACTTTTTCTTGCCTCCGTTTATGACTCATCCATTATTGGTTAATGCTTCCAAGTTTTAAATTAAAAGTGCAAAAGGAAATATTATCCAGAAAGTATCTGGTTTTAATTTGAGAAATTTTCCAATTAATACGAAAGCTTAATTAAAACATCAATTAAAAGTCCATAATATTAACTTAATGGTGAAAATCTACTGAAGTGCTCAATTAGAATTTTTTTTTCACGTGGAAAAAATAACATTAGTGACTTCTAACAAATGTTGTAAGCAGTCATCATTATTCAGAGAATAGCTCTAAAAATTAAAGCCAGGCAGTAATTACGACAATTTTAGAAGGGGTAGACAGCTCAGCCTTGCTGGAAACACACCAAATATTATCTAAAATAAATTCATGTATTTGCACAAACCTTTGATATATATATAAAATTCCTTTATTCCCCCACAAATGTCTAACCTTTGGCAACTCTTTAGTGAAGCTGCACTTTCTACAGTGTACTCTTGGAGAACAAAGTACAAGAGCAACTGGCAAAGTTTTTGAAAATACTACTGGGGAGGAGGCTCAAGGAGCCAAAATCATTATTTTTGTATGGAGTGTTTCATACCAAACACAAACACTGGGGGGTCCTGACTGAACTGCTTTGCCCTCCTGCCGTTTATGCCTATGATATCGGGCAATTACACAGCTTTGGCTGAAACAGTACACTGGATCGGAAATTTCTCACTTATTGGGGGTTTGGACTGCACTTGTCAACAAAAACGAGAGCATTTAGTAATCCTAATGAATTTAAGGGGCAAATCATCTTGCTGCTCTCCTAGGATCCAGCCTTCTCCTGTTTTTTTCCTTCCTTTAAATAGGATACACTTTGTTCTATGCAGTTTGAAATTTAAAGGAAACTCAGGTCCCAAATTAATGTAAAACTACACCACAAATAAGAGTTGTATGGCTGAATAAGTCTGCGGGAGTTGCAATTAATGAGCCTTGGCAGTGGCTTTTGCCAGCATGTTGATGCTGCTGCTGAAACACACACACCACAGAGCCCCACGCAACGCAAGCCAGCTATAAAGAACGGGTTCCGTTAATCAAACTGCTTTTCTTTTACCCAATTCTTACTCCAAATACATTTGCACATTAGAAGGATTCCCGATGATGAAAGTGCTTTGTGTAATCTTCTTTAAGACATCTTTCAGGAAAAGTTTGGGGTTAACCCTTTTTTCTTGTTTTCCCTATTAGAGGGGAGATCCTCATGTGAAATATTATGATTTCTCAAAAGATTTCTGTATCATTTCCACTCTACACTATAGCCTTTGTTCTAACATGCACATGTACCTTTAGATGTATCATAACAGCAATACATACATAGCTATATAACTCTGTGTACATAACTACATAACTCTATACACTTAGCTCCTTTCTTGTATTCCTGTTACCGCTAAGGCAACAACAGATTTCTAAGCCTTTAGCACGGAATTTTATCTATTTTAGCTCCCAAACCCAAAGACTGATTAAGAACTACTGAAACCCTCATCTTGCAGTTCCCCCACTCCAGCCCTTTATTAGGACACACTTTATGTGTCAGCAAAGAAAGCATCGGGCACTCCGCAGGTGGTTTCTGTCCGAGAGCTAAATCAAATCCCACCCTTCTCAAGACCAGTGTTATGGATCTCACTAGGTGTAGCACTGAACCCCAACACCTGCATTGCCCTCCCTGACTGACCTCAGATATCACCAAAAAGTTCCTCAAGGCCTGAGAGAGGTTCTCGTTTACTCAGTCTAGCAGGATGGCAAAGGATCTTGAGTCCTAAGTGGTGATGATGAATACTTCCATATAATACTTCCTGCTGAGACAAGTCACCTGAGGCAAAGATGGTTTGTGTCCTCCACTAACTGATCTCCAGCCACGCCATCCCCACAAAGCTGTCCAGATCAAGGACAGGGAGATTTCCCACCAGGACCCCCCTGTTCTGGCCCACTCCACGCTGCCTTTGCCACCCCGTACTTGAGGGATGACAGTGACCCCCACAAACTCCAAAGGGAGCCTCCAAGACCCTTCTGCCTTCCTTCACGCACAGCACCCACGGGGGGTGAGTGAGCCACCACCTCCCAAAAGAGCTGGGCACCCCACTTCTTGTTTCCCCAAACGCATCCTCCCGCAGAGCATCCAAATCACAGACAAACCGGGGGGCGGAGGTGTGGGCCCCATTTCCCTCTGCTGTTCAGCAATCTTTCCCCATTGGGGCAGGCAGTGCCCGAATGGTCGGTGACAGGGGGAACGTCGCCGGGGCCGGGGAGGCTGCCACCACCGCTGCCCCCCGCGGAGCTCATTAATTAGCACAGCAGCAGCGCCAGGCACTTTGTGCCAAGGCACAGTTAGGCAGAGCACTGACAAACGTCCCACAACCAAACAGGTACTTTTCAAAAACACACATGAAAAAACGCAGATTAGCTTAGCGTGTCAGCAGTGGTATAATTGCTGTTTTAGGAGAAGGGCCAGCAAGATCAGAGATAACTTACCTGTTTTCTCATTGTTCTCTTTTAATAAGACTCAACTTCAGAATTAAACTACTCCCTGAAAACACACATTGAAATTAACCTCACTTTGTTAGTAGGTCTGAGCACTGGATTTGTGCCCCATGGAAAGAAGAGTTACTACTCTGCAAACAAGGTGTTTTAACACCTACAAATACGTACTTCAAAGGCAGCTGTTGCTATAACATAATTTCCAAGTATCTCTTCAGAAATAAATACAGGGTCCTTTGCAGCTATAATATTTATTGATCATGTTTCTCCAAGTGTGAGAAACAATACTTTTCCTTCCTACTTTCCTTTTTCTTAGTTATGCAATGGCGAGGGGTATATCAGCTTATAAACCAGGAATATTCCTCTAAATGGATAAGTCATTCTGCTCATATAATGGCAAAAGTCTTGTATGAACTACTTCAGCACTGTTAAGCTATCAACATCCACAGGCTCTGTTGGTTTAAAATATCATACTAGAAAAGCAAATTCTCTCTTCCATGACCGTAACCAGACTAGGACTACTCCAGCTTTATAAAGTTAATACAAAGATAAACTGGAGACATTTAATTTCTTTGTAGCAGGTTTGATTGTTTGAAGTATGCCTCTTTTCTTGTTTTGCAGATTAAACGTGCAATAGGTGTTCAAAACTATTTTAGAGATAGCTCAAAACCCCTTTAAACCCTTTCCCATCTCAAGTAGTTAAACTTTCTATAACGAAATCTTTATGGAATAACCAGTCACAAGGACCAGCAGAAATGCCATAGAAACACATCCATCGTGCACTCAGCACTGGAGTATTCAGAGGCCAATACAGTCTACGTATTGTTCACGAGACCCAGTCCTCTCAAATTTGGTGCTGAACCACTTGTAATGAGAAAAAGGTCAGCTATTTATTGCTTAATCTCCTTTGCTATCCAAAATAAAGTTTTCAGGTTTATAAATGCAAAAAAACCACATCAAACTATTGTACTCTCCCATATTTTATGTAGCTCCATGTGATTTTATGCCGAGTATTCAAGCAGCCAACTTGCAAGTAGATCAAATATTTGCAGTATTCCAGACACCATCTACAAACGGTTTGTAAATATTTTACCTTTTAAAACCCATGGATTTTGTTGACACTTTTCTACTGTTCAGCCCTTTATTTACTTATTTATTTTTTTAATCAACGAGGAGCTGCTAAATAAGATCCCCACACAGTTGCATGCCAGTCTGGCGGTGAAAGGTCTACAGCTGCTGAATATCACTACCACCAGCATCACTGCAGCCCAGCACCCTCAGCTTCAGGACACAGGGCATTTCATGGAGGTTTCAGTATGTTTCCCTTTGCTTTTGCATATTTTATCTTGAAAGCAGGCAAGGAATGCAAAGAAAAGCAGCCTCATAGGTAAGTGGCAAGCATGGGGGAACTTCTGGCGTTTTATCTATTCAACACCACCAGATCACAGATAACAGATGGATGCAAGAACAGAACCTGGAGTCCCAGTGCTAAGATAAACTCAGGTGAAAAAGGTGATTTGCTTTTAAATTAATTTACTCAGTGACAAATTTTGCTGTGCTAGAACTATAGTGAAACAGAATTCAAAAGAAAGAAAGAGAGAGATCTTAGTCCATAAAACTGAGTTGGGACAGTTTGGATGTTTAACCGAACAACAGACTATAATCTGACCCTTTTGGCTGTGAGGATTCTGTTCTAATCAACAGCTGGTAAGGAAGTGTTGGGAATAAATTTTCTTTTGCTGCACTACTTGAACTTGTGACATCCAGTTAAACCGTCCTAATGTTGCTAGCGAAAAAGATGCATCTTGTATATATAATATAATCTGCTGAAATTCTAGAACACCCTAAAATGTCCAGAATATTCATCATCTTGCTTTTAAGGACTACATTACTTAGTCTTCATGTGATTCCTCTTTGTCTCAGCGACAGGGTCCCTTCTGTTTGAGAAGGTAAGTGCCTTACTACTAGCACTTGAGAGGGAAGAAAAAGACTGAGTAGCTCAGGCTGGGGGCCTCCCCCTTCCCTGCGCTCACAGAACTCCTGCTCAAACACCCGCAGCTCCTAGGGGACAAAACCACAAGCGAAACACTTTCTGAAGCGGTGAGCAATGCGATGGTTTCGAACGGACCCCAAATAATGCCCAGTATGACTACCCTGATTCCAGCGGAATTAAACCGGGGTGGTTTTTGGCAGACCTGTCTAGCCTGGCGGAGGGGGGGTTCATTCCGAGATCCCGATTTTGCTGCCTCCTGCACACAACGGGGCAATTCATGGAGCACAAGCTGCAGCGCCAAGGGGCTCTCCGCAAGGACAGAGCTGGGATGAGGGACCAAACAGGAGCTAAAGAATGTCTTGCTTTTATGGGTGCATTAAAAAATAAACAAATCAGGCAGCATATAGCTTACAACCATGTAGCACTGCTGCCTACCTTAAAGCCTTGGTGCTGCTCTTTAAGAGTATTCATGTTATCACCTGATCTTCCCTACTTACCATAATAATTAATGTACAAGCAGTGCTCAGAGGGACCAGCTCCAAGGCCACAGAGGGGAAGAAGAAAGAGCATGTTTCAAGAGGATTCCTTTTTTCAAATAAATAAAGAGGTACTTGGAAACCATATCGAATATCTAAAGCTGAATTTAATAACCACTTTTTACAGAGCTTTTTTGTTTTCCATTGAATTATGCAATATTATCTGAAAAAGTAGCATCTATAATTAACTGACGACAGGCTTGGAATTAAGTAGGAGGGAATGGTGATAAAAAGCATGTTCTTTATTCCCACAAATTTAGTGAATTTGCGCTTAAATTGAGGTGAAAAAAATTCTCAATCCAACTTCTAAACACAAACAACACTTGTATTTTTACCTTCCTGCTAGTCTAAAGTACCGTGCACATGGGAGATTTCACTTGTCTCCACAAAAGCCAACCTTTATGGAGCAGAAATAGTTCATTATAATAGCGCCAAGTGTTTTTTTCGCTTAGCCCCCTTGTCCGCAGCGGCGTTGTCCTAAACTGACTCCAGCGCTGGAACCTCGGGCAGGCAGCGGCCGCTCCGCGGGACCCAGCTGGGCTCTGCCCTTCCTCCTCCTGCTCCTCCTCACAGCGGCTTCTCCCAGGCGCCAGCCTGAGCTTGGTGCCCGGCGAGCGCCAGCGCTGCCCCCCGGTGCAGCCCTGCCCTGCCCTGCTCTGACACCGGAACCCCGACCAGCAGGAACGGGCAGGTACGCGTCCCCCGGCATCGGAGAGGCGTTCCCGCGAGGGGACACCGCCCCCGAGAAACGCCCCAGGGAAAAACGACTCTTTCATAACAGCTAATCTGGCCCTGCCGAGCCCTCTCCTTCCTGACGTTCTGCTCTTATAAGGAAGCATCCTCCTTGAGGATCAGAGTCGGAATAAATGTTGTTGTTAAGAGAATCAATGCTGACTGTATCATAGAAAATTCTTTAACGTCAGACTACATTTAAAAGGACACACACCTACATTTTAATCCAGAGGAAACGGTGTGAAGTAGTTAGCACTTTACTAAACATTTTTTTGAAGTTGTAGCAAAGGTTTCAGCCCTCCTGCTCCTACAGCTTTGCCAGTCTCTTCTTTCTCACTCCTTCCCTCCACATACTTCAAAATGCTTCAAATTATCTGGTGCTACTCTTAGGAGTGTAAAGGCTACAGATCACTTACACAAACTTTTCTAGTGATTAGCAGTACAGGTTGCCGTAAAACACAGACAGCTTCTGGTACAGTGAGCTAATTATAATAAAACCACAAAATAACGGAAACAGAAAGTAATTGCGCTGTTGTAGGCATTACTGCTAACATGCTATCTCTTATCTTGGTAAGATTGCAGGTAATTAGCTTGTGTCACTACACTGGGATTTTACTCTGTGCACAGTTTTGCACCTCAAAAAAGGTAGAAAAGTTCCGTGATTAATAACTACTCCAGAAAGTTTATAAAAGACCCAACTGCTCGAGAGACAAAGGACCACAGAAGCTTCAGCTGGCCAAGAGATCAAGTACCAGCAACAAATGCACTCTGTGATGGAAAACCTGATTAAAATTTCTCAAAGAAATCATTATGGGTGAGAAACTAATTGAAAGACCTCCCTCCTGCCAGAGCTTTGCTAGAAAGAGAAAACTTCAAAGGCATAGAGGGAGAGCTAATGTTTTCACACTTAAAACTGAAAAAAGGCAATCCTCATGTTTGTGTTTGTTCAGTACACACTTCTCAAATGTTGCCCCCTCACGCTCTGAATCTGCTGGGTTGAAGATCTAAACCTTGAATATACAATACACTTTAGCTAGGGTGTACGGTTCTATTCTTCCATGCTGTGTGCCTGTCTATTCATGTGCTTTTATTCTTTATTCTTCAGACTGATATATGGTAAACAATATGGTTAGCCACTTAAAATTCCCTAGGTTATTAAAATGTGAGTAGCATTTTTTTTCCTCTCTCCTGGATTTCATCTGGAACCACTACCTAATTAATATCCAGAACCCAGCAGGAATCTGAATAATAATAAAAAAAACTTTTGTTGTTCCTTGAATAAATCTGTGTAATTTAAACCATAATCATGGGGATTTCATCAAAAGTAGCTCAGTTCTTCCAAATCCCACATCATCATTACAAACAACTTTGTAGTGCAATTTCCAAGGCAAGATCTCTCTTCGCTTTCATATTTTAAAGGAAACATTTCTAATGATGGCAAGGATGTATTTTATATGTAAAAAGCTAGGATCTGGATGGTTAGAACACAATGTGCTTCCCTGTATCTTCTACCAGTGCATAGACCGTGCTGTAAAGGATCAGTTCATACAAATCCTTCCTTCCCTCAAAGACACATTGTCTTATCAGCCGAGAGCTAAGGTGCAGTTGGTGTATAATGCAAGTCCATTTCTCACAAGCTTAGAGCTTAAGCACTTTGTTATTGGTTATTAGGGCTGGACTCCTAGAGATAAACCTACAACTACTGTACACCAGTGAAGGGCAAATAAGCAAAATCCCTGACAGAAGTCTGTTGTAAAATGATGAATAAGCCTCCTAAATTGCCATAAGGCGCTAGTCACAATGGAATTGTATTTGTCAGACATGCATTGTAACCCTAAGGTTATCATAGTGGGCCAGCGGATACAGGAGGAGTGCTTAACACTATCACCCCCTAATCATATCTCCTACAGGCTAAAAACTCTGCAGGGAGCATTACCACTTAAAGAGGTGGTAGTGTTTCTATGGATTGAATGTAGACAGCATTTGGTAGCAAGAAAAAACCTATAGAAAAGACTGACAGATTCACACAGGCTGCTCACAAGTATACCCTGAATTGAGATATAAAAAAATCCTTGCAAATCATATCCCCAAGGCTGGGGTTCTAAATAATAAAATACTGTAGATTACTACTTTATTAGTTTTTAAAAAGCTCATGAAAAATTATCTTTTGCCTGTGGGAAGACACTTTATCTGAAATTATAGCAACTCCAACAGTTTTAAGATATCAAATTTAGAAACTAAGCAGCTGTAGGAAACAGATGATACTATACCCTACTGCTGCAAATTAAATTCTCAAGTTCTAGTTCCCCTATAAGTTATTTCATTGTATTTATCCCAAGCTCAACTAACGCTGATGTACGCTGGAAACCACGACAAACTATAAATTATTAGATCGTGCCAAAAACATGACAAAACTCTTTTTCCCCGTTGAAAAATACTACCTCTTCAGCAAATGTTCGCTTTCATAACCTTCTGACTGGAAATTATGCCCAACTATCAGACACGTACAAGCGAGTGAAAGCAGTTCCAAAACAGTCCTTAGCCGAGGGACTAGGACACCCCTGCAAGAAACACAGACATCTTTGCATGATCCAGAGGAAGGAACTGAACCTGGGTTTCCCCACAGCCCCGATGACTGTTCTGGTCACTGGGTTATCCTGCCATTCTTGCTCACTCACTCTATTCTACCCTCCCCATGGCCAGTTGGACATTTAATTATTTATACGAAGGGGTCCAACTCCAACAAGAGAGATTGAGATGCGCTGCATGCACCTGATCTTTCATTCATATTTTGCATCATAATAAAAATTTCAAAAGCTTGACTCTTTTAGGACAGAGGATCATTTTCTGGCCAGTCATATACATTATGTGACAAAAGAGAAAAGCAAATGGTCACAGCATTTGTAATAGTGCATTTCAGCTTTTTTCACAGTTGGTTGTAACTGAATGGCACCTACAAATATGTGTAAAATACGGTAAATCTTAGGAAAGTAGAAAAATCAAAACTAAGTACCTCTGATCATCCTAATCCATTTAAAAAAATATTAAAAAGTCTGTGTTTTGCATGACAGAATACTAGGTAGTTCATTCTCATTTCAAGAATTATTAACCCAAGAGCAGTATTCCACTTTTAAAATAGTCATCATAGTTTTAAGTATAGCAGAATTAGTAAAATACAAATACATTCAATGAAATATACTTAAAAGAATCCACAAATCAAGGGGAAAGGACTGCTGCATTAGTGCAGTTATAAAGCACAATTATACATTACAATAAACAGCAAAAAAGTCAAGCTATGTGTTACAATTCTTCTGGAATCTTTGTGGTGACTTAGAAAGCCTTTTGGATTCATTCACACTTCAGCAAAGGAGAAGTTCAAATATCAACAGCTCTGCAGTGATACAGCAACAGCATAAATGTTGGGTTTGCTGAATATATGAAGACAAAATTAAAAGCCCGCTTTCTGGGTGTTCTTTAAATGCTGTCTTTTGCCTACCCTACGGTCATTCAGATGGATCTCTAGTGCTTTATACCATTATATATGCCCTTTGGATTTCTTGCCTGTCATGTGAAAACCAAATCAATCTCCTTCATCCAAAATATGGAACAAGTAATCAATTACCTCAAACTTTGTGGAAAAGAAATTGGGTTTTGATATTTGTGAGATTAAAATAACACAAAAAAGCCCGATGTGGTCTTACTAACACAACATTGAACAGCAGGTCTGGCTGCAGTCTACATCAGCTTCCTGGCCCCAGCAAGGAGGATGTTCTTCTGCTAGGCCACGAAGGGCAAGAAAGGCAGAGCTCCCTTTTTCCTGATAGGTGTCTCTCTTTATCTCACATCCCACTGGCTCCACTGCCATTTAATATGATGAAGATTTACACCTCTGGAGTCCGTAGCAATGCTTTTCAGGAAAGTGAGCCCACCTTTTGGCTTTTCAAGCCAAGAACTCAATTTCATTGATTGCTTGATTTATGGTGCAAAACCACTTATTGCAATTTACAGAGTCACTGTTCTCGCTCTTCCTTGGTCTAGGAAAACCGTTGTTTAAGTAATGGTGACAGTGGTTTTTCACCATGGAAATTAATATATTGATGCTCCTCATTTAAAAGCAAAAACTAAGACTATGAAGAGGGTTAAAATGATAAGACAATGAAGTCAAAACTGTATATCAAGAAAGACTCCTACCAATGCACACTTTTGAGTGTCCAACCAGGTTTTTCACGTTTATTTCCTAGGCTTACACAAACTGAGACAAAGCACATTCATGTTTCAATCTCACATGTATGCAGACAGATATTTAATGTGATGTGCAATGTGAACCCCACCAAAGTAGTACTTCTATATTACTGTATGAAATACTCTCTTTACTGAAAGAATCAATATACCTCTCACACAAGCTGAACCTCCTCCCTCCCCCCTTTTTTTTTAAAGCTACATTTGTCAAGCAGCCAGTTTAAGCAGCTAAAGTCCTTGCTCAAGTGGCAGGCAAGTAGATAAAAGCTCCCTGTTTGGAAAAGCTGTGAAAGAATTTACAAGGAGCTGCGAGCTGTTGGCATTGCAGTTCCACTGTAGAGAGACTAAGGACAGAATTGCAAAAAAAGTGGGGTATAGATGGGGAGGAAAGGATTAGGAAAGAACCAGACTTCCCTGCATGATTAAAACTACAAGAATCCATGATACATCTATAGCTGAGAAATACACACCCTGAGGTGTACAACTTATACCAGAGTAGCTTCTTCTGCATTGTAGACACACGAACAGTGACCATTAAACTAACCTTTGAGGCTTTAACCTCTGGGACCAGCAATGGTAGGCCATATTTTCTTTTCTGTTCAACACTGAATTTACATAAACCTTCCTCCCAAAAGTTCTCTGGTCCTTCCACCATTATTTGGCCCCAACACCCACAAAAGCCCCTTCGAATACCCACTGCAGGTCAACCTCTGCAGGAAGCCAGGCTGAAGAACTACCACTGCCATCACTGACGGCTGCCTGCCATACGTTATAATGGATGGTGAAAACGCCATTCGATGCAGGGCACCAGCTCTCCCACACCTACAGAGCACTGCTGAGGAGTTATTTGCTGGAGCCTTCCCCACCACAGGACACGCATCCTTCGCGTTCACGGCGATGCAGCCCTCGCACCCCGCGCACAGACGCAAGGCTGGCAAACGTGCAGCAACCGACCCCGAACTACAACATGGGCAATGCAACACAAAAGCATTTCAAAGACAAGCGGTGAATAATTTATTGTATAGGTAAGGGGCAGTAGATGGCACTCTCCGCTCTGCCTTAGCGCCGAGCAGGATCTCAGCAGGGGGCACTCTGTAATTAGAGGTAACTTCTGGTGCAGATCTAAACCCAAACACCAGCCACTTAGAGCCCTAAGTGGTCTTGTGATGTTTTTCCAAAAAGAAAAACACTTATCTCAACATTGTAATCGTGTACAGCAGCATAGCCACAATTGCCAACGATTGTTCATGTGCTAGATTCAAATCATTCTGCGCAGAGTTACTGGGGAATATCTGCTCCGTCCCCAGCGGAGGCTGCAGGCGAGGGACGGGTGACCTCTGCAGCACGCCCAGCCCCGCTGTCTGTGCACAGCAAGCTGTGGGTGGCCACCTATGGAGAAGGATCATTTTTCCATATCAGAACTGGATGTTAACTGGAAGAAGATCAAAAGTAGAAGGAAATGCAAGAAAAAACAATCGGAAGTTGGTTGGTTAGGAAGGCTGGAACGACCATTACTTCAACAAAATTAAACAGAGAGACAGACTGACCAATTTGTGGTGTCTCTATTTATTTTGCCTTGTGACATGAAAGCAGACTATGGAAAAGTGATGTACGCTTACTCAATAGATCTGCTTCCTAGGGCTGATCCTGCATGTTCAGTCCCTACTGAAGCAAGTTGTTCTTCATGTTTTTATTCAGGGATCGCATTTAATCATTTTTGCTCTAGAAAAATTACTTCCACTGTAAGGTGCTATATCACACTAAAAGGATTTTATGTACCTTTGTGAATTGTGTATGTATATGCGCACAAAACCTTCTCATCAAACAACAGCCTTGATTCATACCGGGGGAAAAAAAGAGACAAAACCCCCCCCAAAAAACCCAACAAAATCAAAACACCACAAACACCACAACAAAGCAATGTCACCTGGCTTGCTCCGAAGCAGTCCAAAACTACAATTCCTTGGCTTATTCTCCCACATTCTGCTTGGTCTCCACCCAGAAAACCTCTCCCATTCAAATCCCCCACTTGTCAGACTGCAGCCTGGCTTCCACCAGCGTTCATTCAAACGAGAGGGTGCCCAGAAGGCTGATGGATGTCAGCAGCCCTGGATGGGGACAGCAGTGCCGGGGAGAGATGGAGTCACCAGGGCTGAGCAGGTCAGGTGTTTCCATTCATCTCGGCTGTGGCAGAAACTCCCGTCTGGTCTCCTGGGTAGCCTGGTTTGAGGGCTTTATAAATCATAATGATTGTCGCTCAGAAATTTTCCTGTGAAGCATGTTTCTGGGAGAAAATGCCAATTTATCACTACTAAAACATTCTGAGGGTATGTACATTAATTTTGAAGAAATGGTGAGGGACCCCCACCTGACCAATAGATTTCCTGTGGAAATCTCAGTTGCCCACTAGCTTGCCTGCCTTGCAACCCACATTTACCCGTGATCACTCGCTCCATGGCAGGCCCGTTCCTGAGCTGTCGGGGCCTGGACTCAAGGACTGTCTGCACGGTTCATAAAACTACCCAGTTCCTCCTTTCCTGCTCGAGCAGGGTCCCATATGGCTCACAGAGCCATACAAAGACCTGGAGAGCAAAGGCAAAACAGCACGTCAAACACCGGGAGAAAATCAAGTCTGTTGGAAATCACAGAATCGTGGAATGTTTGGGATTGGAAGGGACCTCGCAAGCTCATCCAGTGCAATCCCCCGGAGCAGGAACCTCCAGCTGAGGTTACACAGAAGGCGTCCAGGCGGGTTTGAATGGCTGCACAGAAGGAGACTCCACAACCTCCCTGGGCAGCCTGGGCCAGGCTCTGGCACCCTCACCATGAAGAAGTTTCTTCTCAAATTTAAGTGGAACCTCCTGTGTTCCAGTTTGTACCCACTGCCCCTTGTCTTACCGTTGGTTGTCACTGAGAAGAGCCTGGCTCCATCCTCCTGACACTCACTCTTTACATATTTATAAACATTAATGAGGTCACCCCTCAGTCTCCTCTGAACTAAAGAGCCCCAGCTCCCTCAGCCTTTCCTCAATAAGGGAGATGCTCCACTCTGTGGGGTCCCTGTTCCATAGATCTCCTGGTGGGGAAATAGCTCATATTTATGAGCAAGAAGAGGTGTGCCAAATCACCGGAGTATTGCTTTTAGGAAGATAAGCTTCATCAAATAGTCACAAGAAAAAATAAGTCTCATGTCGGACAGTAGCACAAAGTTCAGTTTCTTTAGTATTTCACCACAAAAGCGGCTAGGAACATTTTCCAAGGGCGGGTTTGTTTGGGCTTTTTGTGTTGGGGTGGTTTTTTTTTTGATTGGTTTTTACTTTGTGCTTCTGTTGTAGTTGGATTGTTTTCTTTTTTTTTGTCTCAAAAATAAAGAATAAAAATAATAACAAATATTATCAGTTTAAATACCTGAGCGGGGAACTCCTGTGAATTTACCATACTGAAAAATAATATTTCAAAGCCATCAAAATGCCACAATCAAGTCTTTGGCTGCACAGTTAGAAAAGAAAAAAGACCCAAATCAACCCAACACTACCACTTTCAAATGCCAAGCACAGGATAGAAGTCATGATAAGAAGCGCCTGCGTCTCTGACAAGCCCACTCAGTGACAAAAGGTTTCAGACGTGACTCTGTTGCCACATGCTGCCAAGTAACTGTTTGAGAATGAAATCTGATAATGGTGGTGGTGAAGGGAACTGCTGAACTCTTCAGTGTACCTCACAGCATTGGGAGGAATCCTTAGATGAGATGAAAAGGCAGCAAGCAAGAAAATGTTGAATAAAATGTTCTAAAGAGACAAAAAAAAAAAAATGCTATGAGGACATGACTTAAATTGAGATGTCTTTATATAAATGTTTGATTACTAAATGAGTGCATTGGAGAAACTCAGTCTTCTCCCTCCCTTATTGGTTTTCCTTTGCAAAAGCAAAGCAGAGCTATTGTTACGCTGTCGAGCTAGATCTATTTATACACTGGCCAAAAGCTCTTCTCTGGACTGCTGTCCTTTCACCCACTCCAAATAAATCTACCTCCTCATGAGGAGGGAGATTCGTTGCTATTATGATAGCTCTAAAACTGAAAACCATATATTACAAGCTAAAGTCTGTTCCTGCACAGACACCAAAATAAATCCGGTGATTTACTGAAGTCACTTTGGAATCGTGAGAGGGTAAATCTGGCTCCACGTCACTTACAGTAATGTTTTCAATGGTGACAAAATATAGAAAGCTGGAAGTCTAAATTAGCATGAAATCAGACTAAGTCTGACATATGAGTGAGAAGTGTAAGACTAGAGAAATCTGCATTATGTAAATGCACATGTGAACTGAGGCTTCATTTTTCCAGCTTGCAAAGGAAGTAATCACAAAGACATAATGCCAGATTGTGCTTGAGTTTCTTCACTCCCACCGAGAAACAAGGACATTTGCTAAAGTCTCAAGTCAGACACATCACAAAAAAATTACTGCCATTTATATGCATTTATTTCTTGCTTCTCCAAAAAATCAAAATCCTAAGGAATTACAGTGAATCAAATGATACTGGAAGTACAAAAGTTAAGAAGTTTATGTTGATATCCAGCTAGCATTTTTTTTGTGGGGGTTTTTGGTTTGAAGGTAAGTAAACTGCTCATATTCTGCACTCATTTGAGGCGCGATACATATTGGAGCCATTGTGCATTTTTTGATCAATTTCAACAGATTTTGTATCAAGCTCTTAGTAAAGTCTATTACTGGTCATCTTGGTGACTCAGGTGGGAAAACAAAACCCAAACAAACAAAAAAACCCCAAACAAACAAAAAAACCAACCAAACAAAAACCCCCAAACAAACAAAAAACCAACCAAACAAAAAACCCCAAACAAACAAAACCCATGAGTTTAACTACTATATCCCCTAAATCAATTTCTACCAGCCCTTTCCATTTTGTTTACTTTCCTTTTTGAAGCTGCATTGCAAACACTTGGTCAACCTTTGCCTGGCATGAAATGGAAAGAAAAGCTCACACTATCAGAAAGAAAACGCAGACAGTCAGATTTTGAAAAGTATTTTTCAAGAAGAGGAGGGCTAAACACACAGTCTGGTTCATATGTGCTCATTTTTAGTTAATTGACTAATAGCTTGATATAACTGCATGAAATTGAACAGCAAATTTCAGACTGGTAGATGTTTAAGAAGCCGCACTGCATGTGAATGTCCACTCGTCGTTGTTCTTACGTGACAGAACTGTGATCTTGCATATCTGTATTTCTCTATTGCTCTTTTGTTGAATGTATCAGCAAAACCACCATCCTACCAGCATCCTGTGGGGTTTGCTGTGCTAGTGGCCGAGGGAGTCCTGAACACCCCCTCTTCGATGAAGGTTTGGCTAAGACACGTACCCAAATAAGAGGAGGGGAGCACAAGAAGCCGCCCCTGCTTTTCTGCTCAGAAGGGAAAGGTGCCATCTCTTGGCTGCCGCGGTGAGAGCTGCCCTGGCAGATGCAGAGAACGACCTCACCAGGCCAGCTAACAGAGCCCGAAAACACCGCCATCGCTGCTGGTGAAGTGGGTTACTTGCACACAGACTTCACCCTTCCCATGGAAGAAAGAAGAGGTGGGGAATAAGAAGGGTCCCTTACCACTATGGCACCGTCCCCTTCCCCCTGAAGGGGAGGCAATTTGCAAACAGGCCTTTGGCATGTGAAAGGGAGAAAGGCCATTTATTTCCCTCCTAGCTCTGCGTACATTAAATGAAAAACACGGGGAGAGAGTTTTAGAAGAGATTGTCAAAAAATGATACAACCAAGGAACAAGCAGGAATTTACAAGGGGGCCCTAGAAGTACTGAAGAGATCTGTGAATCAAACACGCTTAATGTATTCCTGTGTTCCCTTTTGTACATTTAAACATATGGCTAGAAGCAACCACGGTCATAAAGCAGCCTGACCTTCTTGTGCAGCAGAGATCACAAGCCCTGCCCGAAATGATTCCTGTTTGAGGGCGAGCTTTAGCCGCTAAGGGGAGAAGCAGGAGGGCTCCACAATGAAATCCTTGCACCGCTTCAGGTTCCATTGAGCGCTCTTCGCCAGCTCGTTATGTCTCTACAGTAAGTTTTGACACAAACAGGTGACAACCTCGTCCTTTAAACAGCATAAGAGAGGTCAGTCCCTGCCTCTGCCACTGCCCAGGGCGGTGTGCTGTTGACTAATGCGTTAGTTTATTTTTTTTAAGCAAGCTGAGCAGGGCTCAGCCCAGTTTCCACTCTCGCTGCAAGGAGACCATGGCTTGAGGACCACTGTGGTCTGAACTGCTTTCAAAGCCTTCAACCCAGTTCTAATTTTGCTGCGAGTGTATCTTTAAAAAGAAAAATTGTTATGATGACAGCTAAAGAAAGCTGAAGTCTCTGGGGCCAGTGTCATGTGTTCACATCAGGAAACTGACCACTGTTGTTAAAAATTAAATGTTTGACATGAACTAAAGTCACAGAAAAATACGATTCAGTCTTTCAGCAAGCACTGTTTGTGAAAGCCTGAAAGAGCTGAAAGCCCGATATGATTTATATCCTGGGAGCTGGAATGCAACTTTAAACATGTTCTTTTTTCAAGTTCATCTTGTCATCCATAGATAAATATAGATTAGGACAAACCAAAATAAATGGGTGGGTACCAAAATCCACAAAACAACTAACCATAATGGAAGTGCTTGTCCTTCCATTCAATAGCAAAACCAGCATACACTTGGTTTAAATCACCGGTTGGGGTAAAATGAGTATTATTGGACAGGAACGCTTAGCTAGCCTGATCCAAACAAGTCAAAAAATAGCCAGAGTACAACCACATAAAATAAAACATTGACCAGATTTAAGTATAATTGGTCACCCTCCCATGTTTTCGGATTCCTATTATTATAGCTTAGGAGGCTCTATAATGTACCTTTGGAAAAAGTCAAACGGTTTCACTGGGTTTCTAACCTTTGCACTTCAGTTAGGTGAACCACTGAGAATCTTACTGAATTACACTTAAAAAAAATAAATAAATTAGAGCCCACTTTGCTCCGAGGTGCAGCAGACACTTAGGTAACTGTTCATGGCCAGTGTCTGCAGCCCTGTTTGCTCAACGTTTCCACATTATGAAGGTAACACGTGGGTACTGCTAACTTTACGTGTTCCACTGTAGCAAGCTATCCTACTTTCAGCATAAAAATAGCACAAATATTTGTTTAAATGCCATGTCAATGGGAAATAAAGGTCAGACAGCAACCCCCTGTGCTTCTAGGATGAGCAAATCCAGCGTCCCCAAGAACACTTGCTCGAGACAGCGAGGAAGATTATTTAGCAATGTGACATAACACAGTATGCTACAAATGGGTGCTTTGTATTTGGGAACAAATTCAGCAGTATTTCCTCCACTTGAATTTTCATTAGTTACCCTTTTCTAAACCTCTTCAGCCTGTGCTGTTCTGACCCTCTCTGATGATCCACCTGCATTCCTCCCACAGAATTTTATTATTAACACTCCCTGTTGCAATCTTGACAAAACAGGTGCATACGCAGAGAGAAGCCACACAAAACTCTGCAGAGATCCAGACCGTTTCAGGACTCGGGAGCACAAGACAGGGCAGGAAGCCCTTCAAGCCGTCGCCTGCGCACACCAATGCGCACACGGTGATTTGTTATGAGAGCACTGCTGGTTTGGAGAGGGAAAGACAATCGTATATGATTGCCTCCATTGTTTTTCCCTGGTTCTTAACCTCTGCCTGATCCCTTTTATTCTCGCAGTTCACAAGATCCTCCAGGAAGGATTCTCTCTTCTTCGATGTTTAGAGAAGGCCTAACAAATCACAGGCACTAAATAAGCATGTATTAAATAGCATCCCAATTTCGAATCCCAAGGGACTAGGAAAGTGCAATTCAAACAGCTGCTTTTTTCATTTATGCATCTCCAAAGGTCAACCATAAGCTTGAATGTATAATACATAATCTGCCTGCACTCATCAAAGGGAAGGTCCAACCTTCAGTTGTTTTAGGGAGGAAAGAAAGCAGCCTGGCTAACACCTAGCAAGATGCCCTGTGGGAAGTAAAACTGGTGTCAGAAGCAATGTGGGTGACTCTCAGCTCTTTATCTAATCTTTATAATAGTTCATCCACTCAATGCTTAGGTTTGAAATTCTCAAGCAACAAGCAATATATAATCTTTGACTTCAGGAAAGCAGACTTCAAAGGAACATAGTTTCCTTAGACAAGTGACTGAAATTTTATAATGTGCAGAATCTCACCATTAAACATAAAAGCCATGATAATTCTAAGTCAATTTATAATGCCTCTTTGTTTTGCATTTTCTTTTAAATAATGAGGTTGTAAATCATTAATAATAAAATGAAGACATTTAAAACATTTGTATGAAATATTTATAACAAAATTTAAAATACATTATCACCTGAGGTAGTGGGAACTGTTCACTAGTAGAGCGTAAACATATTGCTACTGAATTTATGAACCCAAATTTAACACAGTATATTTGCTTTTGGTTTTAAAGTTTTAGTTCCCACTGAACCAGACAGTAAACTGCAAATTAAAAGAATTCATGCTGCTTCTGAAAGAGGAATGTAGTATACTCTCTGTACAGAATAAAGTAATATGTATTTCACAACCATTTTAATGCAGCATGAACAATTTACAGAAAAATGTAGTCCTGGAAAATGTATAATTAAGAATACAAATGGCAGATCAGCAGTGTGGCAAAATGTATGTTGTGTAATGCAGTATTGATACAGAGGGATATTTAAATTAAAACTTCGTAAACCTTTAAAAAATTACCTGGACTGATACAAGCAAGTTGTTCATCCAGAATTTATCAGCAAGCAGATTTGAGTGGGTGAAACCAAGTTGTTAATGTGAAATGTTATATTTCCTGTTAGCAAATCAACAACTCTCTGAAATCCAGTCCTGGCCATACCTTCTGGTCACTACGGTCCAGCTATTTTTCTTTCATCAAATGAAGGCTTGTGTACCACAGACACTGCCTCCTCTCCTAAACAACATTTTTATTATATCCACATTGTCATTCTCTGAAAGGACAAGAAGAGTTACTAATCCACAGATTCCATTCTCTCTAATAAGTAAAGTAGAATGCACAAAAGTAGTTCAAGAAGAGGGTCAAATAATATTTCCTACCACCGTAACTATGTGGTGAGTGATTAAGGAAGACATTTGATTTAATGGCATATCATCTAACAGTGCCATTGTTTCTCAACAGTTTGAAATCTTGATTACATCTTGGTGTTTCAGATGCTTGACAACTAGTTTAGTATCCAGATAGATTTTTTCACATCACTTGAGCAGCTTAGAGAACAAGTTGGAGGAATTAAAGAAACAGCTCTCTTTCTGGCTTTAGACATCAAACCAGTCCTAGCGACATCAACTGGATTGGGGTTTGCCTTGAATGTCACATCCTGTTGTTTATATCAGATATTGGCAGAGCTGTCAGACCTACCGGTCAGACCCAAAACCAAAGTCTATGAACAGAGATTGACTTCACGGTGTTTTTATTAAGTGGCAGTTTTGGTTGGTAAAATGCTGCATTAACATGTTTCCTTTTAGTTTTAATAAATGAGAAAATTATACAAAGCATTCTGGGACAGCCACGCCATCCGAGTTGTGATTGTCAAGGGTTAAACAGATGGAAAAAAAAAAATTGATAAAGGCTATACACTATCAGATAACTCAAAAAGTGGCAAAGAAGGATTTGGAGGAAAAACATAAAACCAGATTAGGGCAATTTACCCATCGAAGAAATGTCAAATGCACCAGGGACAGACTGAATTCAAGTTTTGGTCAAAACTTTCCTAGGTCATAGCGCCCATAAAATTACCACTGGATTACGTTTTAGCTCACTCCACGATATGCATGTTTTCTTTCTGTGGTAAAGAACACGTTTTGTCCGCTGGGGGAAGAGCCTTGTATTTTGCACAGCCAAGAACTTCAGACATCCTTATAGTGTAATCTCTTGTTTAGCCAGACTACACTGTCACAGACTGTTTGCCTTGACCAAATGACATGTTAACAGTTTGCTCTGCACGGTAGAAGTGCTGCCATGTCCCCAACCTGAAACCCACAAGTACACAAGAACATGGAGAACTCTCATAGATTGCTTGAAGATGCCAGAGGACATTTTAGGTGTGTGAACTCAACTCTTGCCTGTGCTATACAAAGAACACCATTTTGGGTCCTTAATTGAAGAAATTACATCTCCTGAATGCATCAGGCTGAAAAAGGAACCAGAGATTATAAATCTGGTCAGTTTATGGAGGAAATGGTACAAATCCTACTGATGGTTGCACCTTAAGTGCTGATTTGACAGTCCAAGCAGGGGTTCTTTCGAGCACTGTGCTGTACACAGAAGAATCTGGCTTCCAGCCTACAAACTGACACACTAATAAATCCATAAAAAAAAAAAAACATGAAAGCTGCTACGTAAATAATTCAATCATATTGCCTGGTTTTGAACACAACGTCCTACTATTGCATAAACATGAGAGTTAAAGACTTAAAGACAATTTTTTCCTATTGTTTTTCATTAAAACGAACATGAGAACAATAGCTTACTCTAAAACTTATTCTTTATCAAAGACTTCCAATCAGCCTCACACAGAGCTTCACTACGGCCCAGTTCTACTTCTGAAGTACTTTAGGGCAGAGTTTTGCCATTGACCCAGAACACAGTCTTTGTTACCTGGTACAATTCGAGGTTAGGTCTCACTCAAAGTTCCTACCACTGAACTCAAGAACAAACTTATGATCAATAATGAAAACTGGTGTAAGGACTTCAGGCTTTGCTTGTTTGTTCTTTAGTCATCATGTCTTCAAACTAACACATTGTTGAGTACTGTACGCAGGATACTAATTTCTTAATTCAATTAGATGTTATTTTTCAACTTCCTTTTAAGCTTTAAACAACATATTTAAAACTTACTTAAAAACTAACAAACAAAACCAAAACTCCAAGAGCTTGAGAATCTTCCGTTAATGCAAACTTGCTTTTTATAAACAGCATACATTTGCGAGGGCTTATTTTTCTCCTCTCCATCACGCATATGACTAAATCTACCATCGGTAGAGCTGGTATGTCAAGTACTAATAAAGCAGCACTGGAAAGGCTCAGTGGCTAGTACCACTACAAGGTGACTCACAAAGTGAGGTCAGAAATATCTCCTGGCAATGGGGTATTCTAAGGTTATTGGCAGGAAATGGGTATTCACAACTGCTAGCTAAATTATTTTTAATGTGCTGGACAGAATGGGCAATTGGCCAAATTATTCTCTCAGCAACACAAATGTAATTCTAGAGTGACTCCATTGACCTAAGCACTGAAGTAGAAACGTGAATGTATTTCTATCTTAAGTGTATTGCAGCCTGTTGCATCAGCTCTGTGATCCTGTCAGACACTACAAGTAAACGGGGTCAAGGTGTGTCAACATGCAGACGGGACATCGTCAAACAACCTCTAAATGTGTGAAGGAAGAGGTGTTGGTACCTGCACAGCCATCACTTTCTGAATGTATCTCTTTACCCGTGCGATGCCCACTTGGGCTGAAACGTTCCCCTGACCTCAGCTATAGTACACAAGACCCTTAGAGACGTTTCTGCCCAGGGAAAGCTAAAGAACATGACTTCTTCCACTCGTCCCTTTCAATGCCCCTTAAGTCATCTTTAGGTTATATTTCTGAAGGCCACTATCTTCCTCCCTCATCCTCAGCTGCTCTCATAACCAGACCCCACTCCTCCTCCATCAGGATGAAGTTTCTCCCCAGAGGTCTGTTTTTTGAACTACTTCAACCAGCAAACATCCTTGGGATTGGAATCTTGTAGGAAGCGAATGTAAGTCTGCTACTAGATTAAGACAGAGTAACCCCAGGGAGGCACAGGGACCTCCTTGGCTGCATCCCCGGGCACCTGGCTGATTGTGGCAAGGGAGGGAAGCGAATCTCACAGGTCTTTGCACTGAGATGATCTAAGGCTCATTTTGAGAAAATTTAATCAATTTCAGAGCTCGTTTGTGCTCCCAGAAGGATTGCATCTATCTCAACGCTTTCCTTGGTTCTAGCCCTTGTAAAAGCAACTCTGATCTATGATCCCCACCACACGTACTTTGGACGGACAGTCCAAAATACGGGGAAATTCCTGGCCGGATCTGCAATGAAGACAAACTGGATTTATGCTTTCTGTGATGTTAGGTGGCAGTATGCCGCTACGTTAAATGTGTCTTCCAGTGCTCTGGGAACATTTGGGATGTTAACCCTGGAGCCTCAGCTAGATTACAAATTTCCATTCTACCCACCTACATTATTGGTGCAGTCTTAGTGCCTGCGCTAGTCTTTGTTTCTTGTCCCAAGCTTCCATTTTTCTGAACAGACAACCTGAGACACTTCATTACAGGCTAGTGGTTTGAAAGTACATCATTAAGTATATAAAGCACTTCACAATCCTTTAAATTAAATGAAAATATATGTCAGATGCTATTAGTCAAGAAATGATACTTAGAAGATATAAATGTCAGAAAATTCTCTTAAATCTTAAATATGGTGGTTTTTTCATGTTAACAGCAGAATTTGCAAAAATACCCAATTTGGTCCTTATCTATTAAGTAAATCACTGCAAAATACAAAGAAATACCAATAAAACACACAATCCATCAATACTGAGATGAAGTATTTTTGCAAATGATCGCTTCTTCAGACTAATTTAAAAACACTCACACGAAGTGACTTAAATTTTGCTCAGTCTCTGCCTCATAACAGTGCTTCAGTAGTTTTTATTACCTATGGCTCTGTGTATTTATGTGACAATAAGATCAGGCCTTGTAAACTGAGTTCTCCTTTATTTCCACTTCCCAAAAGTCACTAAACTTTGAATGAAAGAAATCAGCAAGATCAGTTCTGCTGTGCTCTAATTTTAACACCTGAAAACAGCAATAATCAATACAACTGAACAATCCATTATTTTTAATCAAAAATCAAATAAAATTCACATGATCTTCCATAACCGAAAAACTCCTTAGATAAGGAAACAAGTGGATTCTCTAAGCTTGGCAGATTACAAATAGATGTAGGTACGTATAAAACTTTTGATGCTATTTTCAACATGAACTTTCTGGTAGTCGACCAATTGTAAACAGCATACATCAACAGTTTTATTATTACATCTTCGGTCCATCTCCTGATAACTTGGACTGCAGGTTTCTACATTGTATACCTGCATATATGATAATGAACCTTTTACTTAGGGTAACAAATAACATTAAATTACCAGACTTGCATATTTGTTTTGCTCATAGAATATCTGTAAGCAGTTGCAAGTTCCTTTCCTTAAACAGGTAAGCAGATTTATTAAGAGATATTTCAAGCTTTCTGGAATTTAGCTAATTAATATTAAAAAGGGAAGCTTCCTGGAAAAACTAAGTATTTTTCCACAGGATACTGACCAATTTTTTTTTTTCTTTTAACATCTTGGCTCCTTATGGAGAAATAAACACACATCCCTAAGCTTTTCAGCAACTTTGAAACTGTATGAAAAATAAAAGGCAATTAAGGAAAACAGTTTCCATTAAAAAATAATACAGATAAAAGCAACTCAGTTCTCTAATAGATATTAGGTTCCCTATAAGGACTTTTAATAAGAATGTTTTAAAATTGAGAAATGGTTTCTAAAACTATGATTAATCAATACAGTAAAGCAGCCTTTAAGACTTCTAGTACCAGCTAAAAATTGCTACAGCCTCATGATATAAGGTATTAGTCTGGTAGAACCTCACTCTGCCAGTTTGGATTTGATCAAAAATTGTTGATGGGATAATTTTGTACTAACAAAGCACACACTGGATCAGGTACTATCTGTCTGTACCACTCAGCGGTTACGCCAGATAAAGTACAGCGTGTCCTTGTCTAGTCACCATAAAAGCATGAAGCTAGGACAAAGCCTGTGCGATGTGCTCCGACTAATTCAACAGAATTATCAGATATATATATATATAAAATATAACAGATCATGCCAAACCCAGCTCAAACTAGACCTGCCAAGTGATGCAGGGGTGCCCAGGTCTCTCGTTACTGACTGTGAAAACGGCACAGGGACCAGTCACAAACCCACCAGAAACTATTTCTCTGCCCTCACTCACAGAACATTTCTTGCAGTAATGTGCACATATGTGAAATTATTATTTTGGTTCTAAAAAACAGTTCTGGGTGCAACTGAGATTGCTTTTCTCTAAGGAAGTGTGTATTAGAACTTTACTGTGACCATGCTCTGGACCAAAAAAACAGAAAGAACAGTTTCAAGTGGAAAAAAGAACATATTCAAACCAAGCAAACCATTTGTGAAGCTTGGTTGTTGGTCATTTTTTCATAATAACCGTTCTATTGCAATCAACCAGTAATAGTAACAACTGATTTTATTATCCAAACCTCAGGGTCTTGTTCAAGGATGCAACAGGGTGACAAAGCACCAGCCCCAGTGAGAGCAGTGAGCAGGTGTCCGCACACCCTGTGCGGCTCCACGGCCACATCGGTCCGGCAGCAAACCACGGGCCTGGTTTGGAGAAATAATGTTCTAAATGTCACACGGCCAGGGAGCAAAAATTTGGGGATGTGATAAAAGATACCTTTGTCCCCCCTGGAGTATTTGTCATCAATATTTTGCTTACTTCGAAGCGAAGCAGCTGCCATGCAGCAGCTCTCCTCAGCACAGAACCAGCCCGAGCGTGTTTTCCCACATGTGTTGCTCTCTAGTGAGAAGGGGACAAACTCTAACCAAAAGCTATGTCTCCGCTGTTGTGTCTTTTAGCCACATGAAGTGCCCGCTATGTGGGAACGCCGAGGCTGGGGAACTGCAGTATGCAGAAAATTACATGTTCGCTATCTCCATTATAACGGGCTGTCATCTTTCAGCACAGAGCAGCCATTAATCATCCAACAATCATTCATCCATCCTTTCGGCAAAGCATTAAACTGTGGCCCTTTCTGTCTGTCTCTGGTGATCATCCAGGTGGAAATTAGAAATCCCAGAGTGCTTTTCAAAAAGAACAGGGGCTAACCCGGGTGACCCTCAATAATAAAAGGGAAAACCTGTTTCCATTGTCCGCAGCTGTGCGTGAGCTATCGCCCAGTACATAATAGGCACCACATTTACCTACACAGTCACCGCTACTCCAGCATTTAACTCATTCATCTGGAGAGTGGTTTGGGACACCTTGAGTATGAAATATGTTTTTCTGAAATCAAATTCCATTATCCTTTACAGCACACCGACAAGCACTTCCAACCAAAAATTTCACAGGGCCCCTGCGATTCAAGCCTAAAGGAGTCTCCTCCTGGCGTAGCAATTTGCAGTGGTACTTCACCTTCACGCAGGGAAGTGCTCAACGCACCATAAAACATATGCTAACAATGGTGGGCAAAAGTCACTTAACACGGACAAATGTTTGTTGTTGGGTTTTCCTCTCTTTTTTCTCACATTGATTTTGTTTGTGGTTAAAATTATGGTGGCTCATGTTTTCCAGATTGGATGAAGTCTTATTCTTTCTTTTAGAGCTTCTGGATGAAAGACATTTAGGGACTTAGATAATCACCTTCTTAACTAGATTGTATCTGATTTTGAGGTCATTTTCATGCATTAGCTTAAAAGAATTACAACACAATTTAATAATAAATTCTGTTAACATAACTTAGCCTTGAAAAATGGCACTTACATTGAGCAAGTAATATTTTTAATGTTTTATTCACTAGAGCCCGATTCTAAAGACATTTTGATCCATAATCGGCAATGTCCTTAAGCACATCCAATTTTTCAGTGCAGTGATGAAATTTAAAACCAGAAAAAAACCCCACAACCTCAATATAAGGCAGTTAAATGTCTAAGTCTCATTAGAAATGGGTAGAAATCAAGAACCTGATTCCCTTAATATTTTTACAGTTTCTAGCACAGGGGATGTAAAATATACGTGGAGTGTTCCCAGGTGCAGGAGAAGGGGCTGTGACCTCCAGAGGTCCCCTCCATCCTGCGCTCTTCTCTGATTCTGTGTGCTCTCCTACCTGCTTGTTCGAGGGCATTTGCAGTACACAGATTCATTTACAGGATTAGAATGGATTTTGCACCATGCTCACAAGCAACAAATAAGCAGAGAAGCAATCAATTGGATTTTTGCTCTAGGCTGCAAAATTAATTTTTAGCAAAATTACGTCATATACGAAAAAAAGAGGCACAAGCAGAGCCACGTGGAATATGAATAAATATTAGCATAGGGGACATAACATTATGCAGGCTTTGGGCCATATCTCCAAAAAATCTCATAAATACAGTTAAATTGAGGGAGAGAAAAACGTGTTATTATTCTCTCACAGTTCTTTCAAATGTACAGATTACATGGACTGAATTAATTTCTAATTTTTCCCTGATGTGCACTGGAAGGCAAGATGCTCATAGCAGAAGGTTCCACAATCCTGTGAATTTGTGTACATGCACATGCTTCACTTCATAGACCACGAACACAATGTTAAAAATCAAATATCATTAAGCTCTACCTAAACTGTGTGTGAAGTTGGTAAAGATAAGCGTATGCACTTGCTGGGGAGTTAAATGTAGTTAAACAACAACCAGAGAATGAGAAGAATATGAATGTATAGTGCCGATATTTAATATATTTGGTAATATTGCTTCCATGAGCACTAAATGTTCAAATATGTTCTGCAATAAGGGTGTGTTTACAGCATGCGTTAGGCAACTGCACATTTCTTTTTTGTTACGCTCTCAGCTAAAAAAGCTGGGACAAATGGTCCCCAAATGCAAAACTACAGAAAGCGACATATAAAATAGCGTATCAGGAACTGGAATGAATAACAAAATGCACGAAGTCATACAGAAGGCCACGGTGAAGTCAGCACATTAAACCACATTGGCCCAAGAGCTTCTTGGTGTCAAAACCGCAAGTGGTCCTGCCTGCAGGAGCAGAAGCGAAAGGCCTGCAACTCCCCGCTTGATACATCGCTGGTTGCTTGACCAATGATTTATATCAGGTGCCTAACGCATCCACTCTCAATTTTTCTGCAATTAAGGAGGGCAGGGCAAGCCGGTGACAAACGGTTTTCCTACAGCACTTTTGGCTTTAGCTATTATCCCTTAGATACCTTTAAACTAATTCATCCCCCTCTAGAATCCCAGGTTTGGGTTGATAAATCAACTGAGACCTATGTGTGCCAGGAGCTGATTACAGGGTCATTCCTCAGCAGAAATGTTTGACCATAGTTTCCCAACTTCATATTTTATCTAGCAGCTGGTGATGTATCATCACTAATCCAAATGCAAAGTATCAGGAAATAAAAGACGGAGGCACTGTTTATAATAAATCACTGACAGGGGAAGCTTGACCTTTTCATTTCCTACAAGGTATTTCATTGTTAGACCACAGACAAACAGAATTTTTCATCTGGTGCTTAATATGCATCAGAAGAGAACAAAGGTTTATAAGAGAAGAAGAGGAGGGTACTACCTCCGCTAGAGGACACTTATCTTTCCATAGATCAAAAAGACAATGTTGTTAATAACACTTTTTTCTTAAGAAACCTTTCTTCTTCTTATAAGATGATAATTTAATGATAAAATGCAGTCCTTTACCTTTCATCCTGAAGAGAGATTCAGAGACCCTGTTAACTTTAAAATGCTTCTTTAAAACGTGTTGTTTTAAAAGAAAATGCTTATCTTTAATAGCAAATATAAATGACTGACACTAATGATGTATAAACATAAAATGATAACATTGCTATTATTAATGCTCAAGCCTGAAACATATCTACCATACATTATTATTGGTATAGCAATTGTGGCTGCAGATGAGAACACCGTTAAGAGTGGATGCAGCACAAACACCTAATAAAAGGCTTCCTCCCCAAGCAGCTTCTGTTTCACCTTTCACACACAAAGGATGGGAAACGGAGGTACAAACCAGATATGATTAATTTGACACATTTCTAGAAATTTAAAAAAATAAATAAATTTTTTTTAAAAAAATATATATATAAAAAATATATGTTCAACTGATTTATCTCCTCAGTGTGTCTCCACTAACCCTCCATCAGGTTATGCAGTACCCAACTGCAAGGTTCAGCTCTCTGCAAAAGCCAGCAGTCACAGCATTTTGTTAAAAACACGAGGCTGTCCAGATGAGCGCCCCCTTTCCCCCTTTGGAACAGCACGATCCACCGACAGAACCAGACACCAGGCACGGCCACCTCTGCAGCCCGGAGGGGTTCAAGCCATGGCTCCGTGTGCCTGGGCACCAACACCATCCTAAATGTTCCTTCAAACACACCTGTGCAACTATAACCACACAGAACCAACTCAGGATCACAGCAGCAAGTCCCCTATAGTGTCTTTTTTTCCTGTAGAAAATCACATAGTTGTGTGTATAGGCCAGAAGTTGGCTTCAGTTCCCTTGAAAGTTAGTGAATTTCTGAGATTCTTTCTAAAAAGCTCAGTTGGGAGCTTGGAAAACCATCCATGCTTCATGTGTTACCAGGCAGAACACACATTCAGCTTCATTAGCTGTAAAACACCTACTGCCAAAGTACCTAAACATGTGCACAGCTTCTGCCATTAGTTCTTGGTTGTTTTTTTCCCCCATTCTCCTGCCTCCTCCACAATCATACCAGAAAAGCTTTATTTGGGTCACTATTTTCCTTCTTGGATCTTCAGTGAGTACTTACATGTCCACATGAGTTAATACAGCAAAAAGAATTAACAGAGATGTTTTACTACAGACAACTTACAGCTTTTGTACCAGCCTGGACGCCAAGATTTCTGACAGCTGGTGCTTCCAGTGGTACCAGCATCCCCAAAAACAACAAGAGGCGAGCAGAGCAGCAACTTTGCTCCTGTGAGCAAGTTGGAGGATATTCTAATCCCGTGGAAGCATCAGCTCAGCTTGCTCAACAATAAAAGTGATACTGCAGCAAACCCTATGGGTGTTTCTGTTGTACTGGTAGTCTCCAACCTCACCCTCATGGAGAGCTGTCATATCGCTACTGCTAAGCCGCAAGTGGCTTTTTTAATTTGCCAGCATCTTAATGTATTTTACTATCATTAGCTGCTACTTCTCCTCTCACACAAAACAGGTTTAGAAAATCTATTTTACTAAGAGCTAGTATATCTAATTTGTACAAATTTACTAAAGCTTGTCAGTCACACTAAAGCATTTAATCATCTGTGACATTAAAATAAAACACTTTAAAACCTTTGGCACAGAGTGTTCCTGTTAAGAAAGTACTGTAATAGTATTCACTCTGCTGGCAACACAGAAAAGAGCAGCAGAGAAATTAACTTGAGCAAAATACAGTTATTCTCATAAAACTTCCACACCGGTCAATGTTGGAAAACCTTCGATGTTCTTTCAAAGAACAACTTATTCCCATTGTAATGATTTGAGATGTTTCAGCCTTCTATATACAGTGGCCATGTAGGCAGGGGAAAGCTATTATAAAGTCAATGCTAGGGGGTTTTAGTGTAATTAGAACCCCTCATTGCCCAGAGGGAAGAAAAAAAAGTACATAGGAAACTTTCTCTCTGCCTTTATATTGCTACTGAGAAAAAAATCTGAACACTCAAATTAGAGGAGTTGTCTCAAATTGTCTCAAAGTTGTCTCAAATTAAGGGGAACATCTTTTTAGCCTCCAATGTTAAGCTTTCACTGGAGCCAGGATAGGTAGAAACTGTCGTTTAATTTCATCCCTCTCCTCGTCCCTTCCCTTTAAAAAAAGAGGAAAATAAATTGGCATTGGCACATTCACTGCACTCCAAGATCCAGTCCCAAGGAACAACACCAAATGTAATGAGACTCCGAATTACATAAGAATTAGCAAAGCTGAGCCTTGCGCTGTTGTCAGTGCTGGAGCGCGGCACCCTGTGTTCTCACTCGAGCAGCAAACGGGCGGCTCCCGTGGGCAGAGGGGGGTCCCTGGGACCCCGCGGGTCAGCCCTGGGGAACCCCTCTGCTCAGCGGGGTCCCGCTCTGCCTTACAACGGGGAGCAGTGGGGCACATCTTCTTTCCAATTAAAAAGAAGAAGACAAACAGCAGGAGTAAATCGCTGTAATTTCACATGCAAAAAATGCACCCCACTAAACGTGTTTCAAGGTTTGCACAGCTGGCTATAGGATGCTGTGAATCCTATGTAAATACATTGAAGACAATATTGCTAGAGCCAAGCTCACCCCTCTTTGTTTTCTTTATGTGCACAGTTTTTGTTGCTGTTGATAAGAATTCTGTTCATTTATTAGCAAGGGAATAAATTCCTTAATTTTCAAATCACAGTCCTATCTTCCGTAAACTACAACCTCTCCTCTTCCTAATTCAATTTGCCTCTCCGAGACTGTCCCCAATAGAAGGTGAATCACTTTGTGAAAGGCACCTCTGCACGACTGCCACAAGAAAGTCTCCCTTTAAGCATTTAACATGTGCAAGGTAAAAGAAAATATATTCACGAAATGTAGTAAAGAAAGTGTTTGGAAATTTGGCAAATTCTAAGTTAGTTTAATTTGGGTGTTATTATCCAAAGGCCAAGACTGGAAGTGTGCATATTTCATTTAAAAATAAACAGCAACCGCTCATATTTCCTCTGAACTCCTGTCTCACCCAACAGTGTGAAGGCAACAGCTGCAGTGGGGACTGAGTTGGCCTTTATGCACTCTTGAGAAGAGCCTTTTGTGGGATCCGCTTTTTCCCCTCTGATTTCCAAAAGACTTTGGATAAATGAGCTTATAGGTAGCTGGAAAACAGTTGATCTGAAACAGAAACATCTTTTCAAAGGAAAATCCCCCCTTTCTCAGAGCTCTACGTTTTCTGTGGTAATGCACCTGCTTTCTCCCCACTGAGGTTTCAGTTTTACTTCTGTAAAAGGCAAATATCAGCTTTCTTCTGGGGAGGGTGCTTGTCAGTGTGATAAAATGAAGAGGTGGTGGCCGGAGCGAGCAGGGACTGAGCATCCGTGGTTGCTCCCAGCCCGTGAGCCAGGGACAGCACATGCAACGAGCAGGTGTGCACGGGGACGGATGGAGACACCCTCCCTAAAACACCCAGTTCAGGCAGACAACCGCACAACTGCCTGTGACAGAACACCGGGGATGCTGATGGTTTCCATGGCTTCAAAGAACAAAAGGATGAATTCTTAGAAGAAGAAAAAAAAAAAAAGCGCATCCACGGATATTAAATTGAGAATTGCTTGGGAAACTCATGAAAAACTCATGTACGGGGTGAGCATCCTGAGAAAGCATTACTGTAGGCTCGCTCTTTTCTCATCCTCTCCCCATGATATTCATGACGGACCACTCTCAGAGACAGATACTGGGGAGACAAATGTCTTGTCTGACCAGGTGTGGCAACTCTTACACAGGGCTGCACGACCTGATTGCTTAGCTTGGACGCTAGACACACGGGGATCTGGGATACTAACTTCATTCATTTCCCTCGTTCTCATTTCCAGCCTGGTGAAGATGAAAATCCGCTGCCTGTCCCGGGTGTGAGGCTGAACCGCTCTGCCGCGGCCAGAGCCGGGAGCGGGGCAGCCAGCCCCGCATCTCCCTGCCCACTGCCCTGGAAAATTCTGCTCATTTTCTTCCCCTCTGGCCCAAAAGCAAACTCAGTCGATATCAGGGCTGCCTACACAGCACTCCTAAAACCTCGCTGGTAATTCCTTCAAGTGCTTCTGGTGGAAAAGTTTACAATTTCCCCGGCTCCCCACACCTTTGTCCTCACCAAGAGAAGAGGTTTCCCTTTCCCTGCAGGCACCACCAGGAGCAGTCGATACCCAGCAGCTGCTCCCCAGCCCCCTGAGGTTCTGGTTCCGTTCCTGCAGCCCCCACGGCGGCAGCGGCATTCCCCTCTCCCCAGGATCTGCAAGGGAAATTCCTCCTGTCCGAAATGCTTTCCTGAAATTATTAATAATGAATACTTGGACTCTTTCAGCACCACTGCTACCTGTCCGCAGTGGTCCAAGCCCCACAAAGCATGAGGACAAACATGAAATACTATATTGGACAAATACGTTTGGAAAAACAGACAAGTTCTTCAGTGCATAAATCTCTCTTCAGGTAACCTTATGTGTCCAAAGTTTGTGCTTCTTCCTGACAGTTGTTCTAACAGACTTCTCCCTTGGGAGTTCCATTATTTTAATTTGACAAACAACTCAGTAAGCTTGTCAAGAATTAATTAGGCAAATCAGGCACAAAACAACCAACCAACAGTCTCCTGCCCCTCTTTCCAACAGGCCTGTACCAGCCCATAGCTGCACCTGCATTTCTGCTGCAATTCACAAAACCTGTATCAATCTGCAGATTGCCTTTCCTCACAAAACCCCAACAGCTCCCAGTCTCCTCTGCTTCTCCATTTGGCAAAACAAAACTCAGGGAAAAAAGAAAATGATATGGTAATTAAATTCTTGCTCTGTTTTAAAGGGACAAGCAGTCTTTCTGTACTAATCTGCTCCTTGCAAATTCAAGACAAATACAAGGGAATTAATATCACAGTTCTTGCTAATGTACCAATTATAAATTGCTGGCTACCAAATGAAGAATAGGAACAATGATACACAAGATGTTATTAAAAACCATTTACAGTAACAGGAAGTTAACAATTTCTATCCAGAGGATTCTGCTATAACAGATGGGATTACACTGCAAAAATAAAATCTCCAATATAATTCTCCAATTCTTTCCTCATCACCCCTTTCAAGATTAAGAAGGGTTTAAGTCATGGCAATTTGGAAGGGGAGGGATCCAAACCTGTGGGCACACACAGCATCAAGTAAACCCCTGAATTTTCCGTAGGTCAAGGGTGAAACTTAATTAACAGGTTTGAGGGATTGTTGTAACACCCATTTCCATGTGCTCAGAGGGAATATCGATAGCAATATTTGACACAGCACCCATATTGACTACAAACCAAATGCAGTAGATCGGGTGAATCAATTTTCTGGTTTTACTGTAAACACAGATATCCCTTCTCTGTATGTTCAGACTTCCATGGATTTCGTTGTTGTTGTTCCCCTGCAAAATGCATCATAACTATGCAAAAAAGATGAAGGCTTTTTATTTTTTCAACCTTGATAAAATGGAATATTATCCATCAGTGTGTTATTGCTCAAAATACAACGGGGACTGATTGCTGATAGACGAGGATATCAAAGAGTCTCACCAGAAATATTTTTAGCTTAGCGTACACGTCATAGAATTAATTCCAAGGGAAGACTATTGGTTTCATAGTATATGACTCATTATTTGGGGTGGATTCATCTCCTCCTATCTCTAGGAGTCAGCTCTAGTACCTTTAGATCCTCCACCTCAGTAGAAAAAGTGCAAATCCCTTGAGGCTGCAAAGATTTCAAGTTTCTCATGCTGGAAGTTTTGAGGGACTGGTTCTACAGAACCGACAACATAGCAGATTAAGTCAAGAAGTCTTGGAAGTGCTGATCAAGATACACCTCTGTGATGCTGTAAAGGCTGGAAAAACCCTTACACAAGTCTTTATCAGTTCTAGCATACAGAGAAGAAATTCACCTGATCATTGAAAAAGGTGATGACTCCAATTCTCAGCATCTTAGGGTCAAAGATCCTACATAAACACTGAAGTGAAGAAAAAACACAGCAGGAGAAACAGGCACGCAATGCAAGAGCCACATGAGATCAGCAAAACTACACCTTTTGTAAGGGTGCATTTGTAAAAAGTGTGTCAGCTGCAATTTTCACCTGATCAACCACTAATGGCAGACAAAAGGATTCTCTGTGATTATCCAATTTTTCATTTATCATAGTGAGGTTATTCCTGCTTGCATTGTACAGATCCCAAAGGTAAGATCAGCCTCCAAACAAAGTGCTCCACAAGGTATTAAGATTGTCCTTGGTGCTTTGGCGCTGATACATTTCATTGAAAATGTGGTGTTGAATTGCCTGCACATTATATGCCCTTCTATTGTAAATAGGACTTTCTACTTGGACTACATCTCCCAAGTTGCAACAGGATCCCACCATTCAGAGAGAAAACACACAGTAAAGCATCATGCAAGACGTCTGGCCAGGAAGTCTAGTCACCAGAAGAGTATTTGAGCATGAAACAGCGAAATAACAATTCCTGTGAGACATTACCGCAGCTTGTCTAACCAAAGGTTTCTGCGTCATCCACCCCCCCAAAAAACTGACCTGTTTTAAAAACGAAATCAATATAGTTGAAAGTCTACTTTAAGAAAAATCTGATTATAGCTGGTCTGGGAAAGTTCTTGCCTGATCAGTGCTTACATGGATCCTTGTATGTGTAAATAATGCTACTGATACCAGCGAAACATGCAGGTTTCTGTCTCTATTAATGTCACTGCCAAATCAAGCTCTCAACTAGGCAGCAAATAAAATAAAGACATACAGAATTAAATTCATTGTGTTCAAGCAGTAATTATGCAAACTTTAAAAAAAAACGCATTTAAGGATATGATTTGTTCAGAGAGGTACATTTTGCACACTACCTGAATCTAGCTGAGAGAACACATAAAACATTCATTTCATTTTTCTGGTATGTGCTCGTTTAGTACAATACACTCAGCCATAATGATGTAGCTAACAATTTTATGATCTTGTATGATTCATGCTGCAAAGAATACCATGCCACACTGAAACCTTTTTATTATCAATCACTGGGAAACACAAGCTTGAAGACTGGCATTAATTAAGAGGGTAAGGATTTACAAATGCTCCTGCTTCATTCTCTAAATATAAATATTCATGGCAGTATCTATGGATCACTTCTCGAAGTAAAAATTGATTTTGGAAAATGAGAAGTTGTAAAGGAAATAGAAACATAATTATGAAAGACTGTCTTCAAATCTTTCAACTGGAATACTTTATAATAATAATTCTCCCTTTTCTGTAAGAACAAAAATATTGGAATAATTCTGGAAATATAACAAAGGTGATCACAAATTCAGAGTCCTTATTAAAACCAGTTTTAAAAATAAAAAAGCTGAAATTTCTATTAACATTCTTCTTTTTTTACCGATAGTTTTTCTGTGGGTTCTGTGTGGTCCATTTCTCAGTCCAGCAGGTCTGCACCTACCACACATACTTTTACATCCCCATGATCTCATGTTTGTACCAATACTGCTGTCACTTCTATCTGTACATCTTCCTGAATAAACCTTCTGGGTTTTTTTCCAGGTGTAGTCCCAAGCTGGGCATCAGCTAAAGCAGTTGCTTTTAATTTGCATTTACATTCTTAATTCTCTTTGTGTAAGTAATTATGGTAAATGCATGCACATTAAGCACACATTAAAATGAACATACATAACTGAATGTGTTAGCTGCTTGAAAACCCATTACTTGTTTCAATTTTTATTATTCCAAAGTACACTAAGATATACATGAATAAATGACATATATAGTAATAATAGATACAGAAGGATTGGTTCCACCTCACCTAAGATATGGATAAAAAAATTATTTTTTAAAAACAGATTAAGTTCTGCAAATAAAAAGATTGGCAGCAATTCTTGATGCCTCTGGTAAAGAACTCAACTCCTGCAAAGAGTCTACACCTCATTAGATGGAGGCAAGACAAACGCTTTGTTAAATCAGATCTGAAGAAAGCAGAGAAAGTCAAAGTTTTTCCTTGCTTTACACACAAAAACTAGGTTTCAACACGTTATTTTCTAGGTCATCAAGAAACAGATGTTTTTAATTTAACATTTCCATAAGTAAATAAAACTGTTTCTGGCGATAAGCATTCAGGCAAAAGGACTGAAAACATTGTCTCCACAACTGTCCTGAAGATAAGTGAACAATTTAAACTTGCCCACACTTGATTTCTCCAAGTTTAAAACCTGCCAGCTCACAACTGGCAAAGAACACTGATAAAAATCAAACCAAATTGACTTTGTAGTTCCCTTGATTTGTTTTCCCTTCTCTTTTAATGGTGTTGAGAAGACTAATAGATGATGCAAAAATATCTTTGTCTCTTCAAACTCCTTGTCGATCTATTTTGTCTTTATTATTTTGTTCCAACGAACACGCCCCAGCTTCTGGAATTCATCAGCCTAAACCATCATTTAGTATTTTCCTAGTCTCAGACCACTTCTTATTAACCTAAAACATTCAGTGAGCAATGCCTACGCATGCGCAGCCTGTGATTAAACACAACTATATTCAGGGCTCCAGTGTACGAATTCTGCTTGGGAGAAAAATTGCCATGCTGCTATACAGCACATTTGAATTTTCTTCCCTATCACAATTATTTATTATTTCTATTAGCTAATGTTGTTTTACTCCTAATTACGGGTAATTAGATGATGAGTTGTCAGCACAATCCATTCACTTAAAGCTTCTACATTTAATTAACTCAAGATGGTTTTGAACATTTAAATGTCAAAACAACATTTAGAAAACAGAACATTAACATGTTGTTCATTGAACTGTACATTATAGAATGCGACTTAAAGAACCAAAGGTTTTGGTGTGATGACAGCTCTCAAATTGTGCTTGTAGAGGGTCCAAATTTGCTGTACATTTTGACAGCTTTACCGCAGTGGCTTTGGGCTTAGCAGGTCACCTGCTACCGAGCTTGGGGACTGATGTGAGAATGTGAGCTACTGTAGGGCTCGGTGGATAAGGGAAAAACACCCTCATCAAAACCAGCATCTAGGAAACCTTCTTCACCCTCAACCTCCATCCACTTTAACGGGTTCAGCATGGGGATGGTTCCTCTCAGCAGAAAATGGGAAGAATCGTAGAATCAAAAACATCAACTGAGGAAGGGCTCTTGGCAGAGGAACACTTAAGATGGCAAGGCCTGCACAGCCACGTATATTCTGGACTATGTGACAGAGGCGACAGATACACCCATTTCTGTCTGTTTTTACCCCGTTCTGCCAGAGGATGGTCAGAGCTCGTCAGGAAAAGGCTGATGGGAAGTTTCAGGGAAAGAAAAAAATCTGCCTCACTCACAGTTTTGGATTTAAAGTTACCATTGCTTCAAAAGCACCCTTGAAAGGCTGACAAACCATTCACGTGGCCCATAGGAAAGAAAGGTCAGGGATTCTCAGCAGAATCATTTTTGTAAATTATCTTAAAGCATTGTAGGTCTGTTTACAAGAAGGGACACAAAGGTTCTGTTAACGCAATGGTAAAAACAATTGAGACAGCAGCATGGTGTAATTGGAACACAGAAATTATACAGCACTTCGAGATTAGATTTGCTGAATAAAGCATTGTGACAGTGTTCTGTCACTATTCAAGCCAATACAGAGACAGAAAACAGATTACTCCAGCAGTGCCAAACACTAGAAAAGTTTTGCATTATAGCGGATCTGCACTTCGACAACAGAGGAGTAGCCAAAATAGCATTACAAGAGATATTTCAGTTCACAATAACCTATAGGCTTTTTTTCAATAACTTAAAAATCGTATTTGCTCAGAAGAGGACACTGAGAATGTTCTTAATATAACAGCTGAAACTGCATGATATTATTTACAGTGAAGTCCATTGTTCTGTTTGAATGGACCTTTGCAAAACAGTCATTAAGGAACCTACTTGACCATCTTAACATTAAGGTTTCCTATTTGACATGCGAAATCATAATACAATCTTTACAAAGCTTAGCAGCTAATGAACATGTTAGTGCAGCTTTCTACTCCTGGCAATAGCCTCCTTCTCAAGGGTGTACAGCCTTGCGGTGGAAGAAGGGGTGAAGGATGCCAGCCCAGCCAGACACCAGGCACCAATGCTATATTGCTCATTAAGAATAGATAAAATCAAGGATTTGGCTTTGGGGACCATTACGGGTCCTCCTAGAGAGGAAGAGAGCAAGGGCAGGAGAAGAGCTCATGACGTCTCATGGCTTTGAAAATATACCTGGGAACATCTTCCTTTCCCAAGACTACACTGAGCTTGCAATGTACCGAGTCCACACTGGTAAATTCTAAAAGTTAATCCTTATTCCTACAGTGACCAAACGTAATAGTTTTCATCTCAGAAAACCCGCCCGAGGGCAACTAAGATGTCTGAGGTAATATCTGATGAGGAGTTCTCTTTTCCTCTTATCAGCAGGACTTTTGGAAGGAGGCTTGGAAAGGCATGGAGAGGCTTGTGAGCTTCACGCCTGTCTCACAGCCAGCTAGACAAAGGCAGATTCTTGCACTGTGAGCTTCAAGGCTACACATCAGCACACGGTGGCTTTCAATCTGCCTTTGCTCTGCCTAAAAAAATATCATGATGAGAGACTCCTCTGCTAAAGTTTCAGAGTTGATGGGAATCATCCTGCTCTATCAAAGTTTCAGGCTGTTCTCCAGGGTCAGAGCTTCCAGTATTGGGAAGGGAAGCTTCCAGTATTTCTATGACAGAGTCTAATTTATTGTCATCTTTCAGCTGATACATTCATTTGCTTAAATTTCTCACAAAATCCCCACGGCCACCTGAATGCAGCTTTACAATGTTGAACAAAGCAGCAAAACCAAAAACCCAGTCACCAAGTATATTTTCAGCACTAAGTCAAGTCATACGTATTTCAATTCACATGGTGTTTGCTCTTTCGCATCTCTGAAAGTTATCCTGCTTTTCACTCTGACAAGCTGTCTTTGTTCCTGGTAACACATTTTTGTTTCAGTGTTGGGAGACTTTTCATTACCTGCTGTATCAGAAGAGCTGTTTTCTACAGCACATACCCCAAATGCCCAAGTAAAAGAACGCTGCCTGCTTGCTTTAGTAGCAAAGCTAGAACTGGAAAGTCAGCACAAATGACAATAAAAAGAATTACTGAGAATTTAGGGTGTCTCATAGCAAGCAGACAGAATAACTCTAAGGCCTATAAAATAAGCACAACATCCTTCTGTTGTACAGTAGGCATTCCTCATTACCAGTATGGGTTTGTTGTGGCTGAGCTGTGTTTTGGTACCGAACATCAACAAACATGACAGAAGCATTTCAGCCTTTCTATTCTCTTTCTACAAACGCAACGGAACAGTAAATTCAAACAAAAGGTGCCCCCGGCTGGTCCTTGCGCCCCTGGACGCAGTGTGAACAGCCTGGGCACAGCTGAAGCTGCGGAATCCGGCGCCCATGAGCTGCTGCCTCTGATTCTCCCGCTGCCGTGCGGGATGTTACAAAGGATAAGCAGCATTAAAAACACTAACAACAAGAAGTATTACCCCAAACAGTGGTCAATAGGCACTCCGAAGGCCTTTTCTGTTTCGCTGTCTGGTTTTTAAAACAAACTGTCCTGCCAAGATCTCTATGGTTTTCCTGCACATAGTTTGATAAAGTTTACAAAAAAACCTGCAGCATGCAGAGTAGCATTTTGGAGCCGCTCATATAAGACTGAAAAGAGAAGAAACAAAGTAATCATGATGAACACCTTTTCCTGCTCTTATTTATTAGAATTCTAATTCTTTTTCTCTCTATTCTGAAATTCCTTTCTATTACAAACTGTAATACACAACTTTCAAAGCTAACTTCACTTGACAAATACACTATTAGGCTATGCTGAGGCTGGGGATGCTACTTCTGCCTTTCCCCAAACTAACAATTGTTAATATATTCTTTTCAGCTCCTAAAAGCATCCAGAATAAGTTGGGGTAACATAATCAGTCTGCAGCTATAATGTCCATGACTCTGCATTTCTTCTCCTCATGGTAGTTACGTTCCAGATTCTTACACGCAAAGCCACTATTTTTCAAATGAATGAATTCAGAAAGTTACTGCGTGTCCTACAGGATATGAGCGGATTTGTACACACACACATGAACACGTAGAGGGGAAGTCTTGGGCTCACACTCAGTAAAGTTCTGGCTGTGCACTCCTTGAAGCTCCATTCTGTACAGTTAGACGTGCCAAAAGCCAAACCTTCAGTGAGACTGAAATAAATTAACAATAAATACAGAAATACTTAGAGGCTGATATTTGTCTTGGAGAGCCTCAAATGGCCAATGAATTTCAGCTTGCACAGTCACTATGCTGTAATTGCACGGTTATGAACATTTACTAGTTGATTGCTCCCTTCCAACCTGCCCATTTTTTAAATCCTCACAGGCCGGTTTCTGCTCGCACTGAAACCAAGGGTGACGTTCCAGCCCACGTGCAGCCGGGGGAAAGTCTGCGAACAAACAGGCCCTGCTGCTCCCGCGGAAAAGCCCGCACCTAAAAATATTCTTTGTTTCAATCAAAGATGCCCTGGACGTTCATGTATTTCCTAAGCGAGTTTTCTGGAAATTTGGCATAGAGACCTACACAGGCATTTCCCACACCACAAAAAAAAATATGATCTACCTACACACGAGCTGGTCACAATGGTGCCAGTTTGACAGAGTCAGGGCAACGCAGAAAATCCCCTTCTTCAATTTTGAGGCATGTTTGAACAGCATTGACTGTATTTCTCTAACACCAATATATTTGACTGCAATAACCCTTCAGGCAGGCAGCAATTCCTCCTCCATAAGAGACACATGGAGTCCTGATCTTGACTAAAATATTTGTAATCTTTCAGAATATAACCATGCGCACGACTAATAACTGGGGATATGTTTTAGCAACACTCCCATCTCAGTGAAGTACATATAAGTGGCATCAAAGACCTGGATATTGCTGCTCTGCAATACTTATGTAAATCATTACTATTTGGACACAGTTCTTTATGTTAGCACCAACATTTGTGCCTTCAAAGGGCATTTTTTTACACTTATGGTTGGCATTCCTACTGGAATTATAATAGCGAGAAATCATCACAGCCATCTAAAGGGGCTTGTGCATGAAGTTCCTGGTCCCTTAAACACTACTTAAGCCTGAATGACTAATGGTCTTTTTCAAGGATGAGTAGGAATGCATCTTCCCTGTGAGCTCCATGTTCCCATGAAACCTTTTACTAAAGCACTAGCAAAACAGCTATGTTTTACCCTCAACACCGTCAAAACTAAGATTTCTACAGAGTAAAATACTTCCCAGAATATCGAATTGCAAAAATGGCAAGCCAGGAATGACTGCGAGTGATAGTAATCTCGCAGACAACTGGTACTGCATTTCCAAAACCAAATTCCAGTTCCAAAGCCACCCTTTCATTCCCACAATCAAATACAGGTGCAGCTGAACAACCATAATAAGGTGGATGCACACAGATGTGCAACTATCCCATTTGCAAACAAAGGACGCACATGTCAGTAGCCTGGATGGCCACGTCTTCACTTCAAAGAGTTTAGTACTGTAGTTTGGCAGGCAAAAACATACACATGTTTGGGAGGCTCAACAGTGCAAGAAACAATCGTATGCTCACTAATCAAAATGCAACTGAGGCCTTCTTTGAAAATTTGGCCCTAAACGTTAAGAAGTGCCTGGGGGCTGATTAAAATTGACCTCTCCAGGGCATAGATCATGCAACACTAAGAAAACAAGCTGAAGAAACAGAAGCAAAGACTGCTATTCTATGCATCTTTATTGGTATGAAAACTCCTAAGACGCCAAACAAGGGGTGTGTTTGGGGGGAGACGTTAATATCTGAGGAGAGAGATCAAAAGCAGTTAACGTTTCTGGCACTGCATTGTGGCATGTGTATCTTTATACTTTTAAACTTACAGTAAAAAAAAAAAAAAAAAAGAAAAAAAAGAAAAAGAAACATTTCTTTGTTAAATCAAATATTGCCACATGTTACTCATTTTAAGTTTGCTGTCCTAAGATCCAACTTAATTTAGTCTGCGTTGAACATTTCTGATCTGAACATTTAATGTGGCAACGTTTTGCTCTGCCAGGAATATTATCTGAATGTTAAACATGAACTCAATTTATTCATCAGAATATGGCAAGCATGATACCAAAGGTCATTTTGTTTATATCGTCCTTTAACTCCATAACTTACGGCCTGTTTCTTTCATCTTCAAACCCCAGAACACTCAACAATATTGGATGTTACAGTGTCGGTAAGAGAACTGGATTCACTTTTTTTTTTTTTAGCATTTTTACTTGGAACTGAGGAGAGGAAAACAGCCTTGTTCAGCAGCAAGAAAAAACACAGAAAATATGCAACACATCTGCTACATTACAAACTGGTAACAGATACGTGAGATAAGCTTGCCCTGCTATGAAGGATGCGTAAGAAGCTGTGCGCATTACACCTTAATACTCACAATGCAATTACAGCTTTTTGATTCTTTAAGCGAGTGCTGATCTCAGTCACATCAGTATAAAACCACAACAACCGCATACACATTTTTCCTGCAAAATACGGCCACAAAGTCTTCACGGAACCTGTGAGCCGAATTCTAATATTAATCACACTAGCAGAACTTCGTAGTGGTAGTAGTTAGTATCACATGCCTATGTGGCTCTGCTGCTCAAAACTCTACCTAGAGCAGCAAAATTAGCTTAGACACTGGTACCTCTATTCTTTAGAAACTGGAACCTGTGCTTTAGAAAGCGTCACACATCGCTCTTATTATTAGTTCCGATGATTTCACCACTGAAAATGTTTGTCCCTCCTTCTCTCAGCACCTAAAGGCAGCTTGAACCAAAATGACCAGAACCACACAAATGGATGAGCAGGTAGATGAAAGAAATGTGAGCAGGAACATGTATTTAAAAACAAGCACAACTATCCTCTTTCTGAAGTGACAGAACCGTATTTCTATTCTCTACTATTTCTCATTGCTTCTAAAGAATTATTTCAGAGGAGTTCACCCCACCTGCTGATAACTCAGTGTTACTTTATCACTCAGTTCGTTCAGATGTGAAATTTTCTTCTGCTTTGTTGAAGAGTCATTTCCCTGCTATATTGAATTGCTAGCACTTTCACATACTTGGATATCGGGTATCACAAAAGAAATACCCATCTGCTAATGTACTATCAATAAAATCTGAATAAACAAAACTGATTTTTGGTGCTTAGGCTTTTCAAATCTAGTCCATACAAACATTCAATATGTTATTGATACTTCCCATCAAAAGACTCCTCAGTGCACTGTAAATGGGAGACTGAAGAAAAATAAATGTCTCCAACTTCACCAGAAGGAGCATCTAAAGATGTAAACAGGAAAGCCAAAGCAAAAACAACATAATGCCAAAGGGAGTCATATCCAAAACCAGTGCGGTGAGAAGAGGCTGAACAGGTAACATGATGCAGACACTGAGAGGTTCAAGAAGACCAAATCCAGTGCAAGGCCCTTCCCAAATGTCTCATCATCCCATCTCAGTGTGGGGATGATCCAGAAAGGTGTTTTCACATCAGTGGCATTTTCCAAAACTCACAGCAATGGGCTTACTCTAGGCTTGACGGCAAGCCTGTAAAGAGCATTAGGCATCGCACTAACTCTGCTTCTGCTGAAGTCAGTTGTAATCTTAGCTCTGATCTCAGTGATGCCTGAATCAAGCTTTAACCCTCCCCAAAGTGTACACCCATAATGACAATTCAGAGCACTAAGGCTGCATTTTAAGTGCATGTACTAGTAGATCCCACAGTTATATTTCTCTTCAATCATATATCTTTTACCCAAGTAGTTAGTGACCTCAGTAGTTAGTTCTATTCAAAGGCTTCCATTTTTAAATTTCACAGACACAGCCACCTTAAGTCTAATAATTTCAAAGATTTTATTACTGACAGACAGACATACACAAGTGTGTTAATTGACAGAGTACCTTACTTACCTCCATAATGCATTCTTATGTTTTATATACAGGTAAGCTTCAAGAGTGCATTTCTTAATCCAATGAAATATTTATCAGATCTGAGATCTAAAGTGTACATATTCAATTTTTTATGCACACCTTTACATGATTCATGAAATTCACCCATAATGTGAGTTCTTTTCATTAAATTTTGTTTTTATGTATCATTGTTACCCTTTTTTACAACCATATTTATATTGAACTGACAAATATCATTCAGGTATCATTGAACAAAGTAGCTCTTACCTTTTGATAGAAATCATGGAGCTCTGGCACCTGCGGTAGGTTTCTCTGTAAACAAACAAACAAAAAATCCAGGATAATGCTGAACTTGCAGTGAAGCAGCGTGCTACATTACATGAGTTTCTTAATTAAGAGTTCTTTTATGAACACATTCAGAGACGGCCAGACATTGCAATAACAGACATTAAAAAGAACATTCTGAATGTATCTAGAAATGCACTGTTTCACTTAACGCAAAACGGATTTTGGATTGAAGATTGCTAGGTTTTGATGAAATTTGTGTTCTCATACATCTTAAAGCACAGCTGGATTTTCAATCAAAAGCACACTCCTACAAACCAAAAATCAGGCAAGGTACAAGGCAGTATACTTTACTGGTGAGAAGCAGTTCGACTACGGAGATGTTTGTCTGTCGGGTTTTTTGTTTGAGGGTTTTACGTGTGTGTGCTTGCAGCCCTGCTGCAATACAGGTAAGACAGAGGGGTTTGGCATCGTTTTACGGAACACGGCACGGATGGCGAGCTCTGGCACCCAAGCAGCAGGGACCGCTCCAGAGCTGTTCCAAAGGGCCCTGGTCCTCCCAGGACACGTGTGAGGTGGCCGAGAAGCGCCCTCCACCACACAACCCTCCCTTCGCCGGCCCCACGAGCAGCTGCCCCACCTCTCTTAACACGGCTTGAACTGAATGGCACGACAACCAGGAAAACGTTTTATTCCTCTAGAAAACAGGTAAACGTATAACAGCAACACACTGATACCCTGCAGAACACACACAAAGTAATTTCACACTGCTCAGCCAGCATTGTCACAAGCACAAAGCTTTTATTTACATAAACTACCTAACAGATAGTTGATATCCCACCTTAGAGCCCTTCCGTATTATCTTTTTTTTCCCCCCCATACACAAAGCTTGGTTCTACATGCTAAACACATACTGACTCAGCAGGAGACAAGGACTTGGCACTTTGTATAACCCAGCCCTCAAAAATTCAAGTACCAAAGAAGAATTTACAATGTCATTGTTCAAAGTCTGGCGAATAGCATGAGACTGTTGATATTACATTATGGTGTCACAAAATCATAGGGAAAATGCTTCAACTTTCTAAATCACTTGAGGCACCAAATTGCACTACTTAATGCTAACTGCACATTGTATTTATTTTTGTTGAGAAGGAATATTTTTAAGCACTAACCCCAGCTACTGACCCTTTACATGAACTAATTCCTCGATTAACATTTGAATCACTTTTTCTTTCCCTTGATTTCAGTGGGAGGAAAAGAAAACCCAAACATCACCCCTCTTCCCTTCATGGTTAAGATCAACATCTGCTCAAACGCGTGCTATAAACAGAAAACAGGATGGCCGGGTTTGTTGTGAAAAATGGATCTAGGAATCACCTCTTAGGCTGCAAATTTAAGCAAAAGAATTCTGATTTCTAATACTAACTCCTATATATAAAACTGCATATTGTACACATATGTATACACACAGTCTGTATAATTTCCATGTTTTATATGTTCCACTTTAAGTAGGCAACTGGTTGAGAGCAGGATTTTATTTTTCCTTGAAATAGTTATTGTCACAAATATTAGAAAATATTCCTGTGATAATCCCAGCGACGGGACTACCCGTGTAGTCAGTGATTTGAGCTCTGTTTAAAGTCCAGAAAATATATAGTATTCTTGCAATTAAAAGGTAATAAAATATGAGGATTGTTTAATGGCTGAAACCACTGTAAACGACTACTTGAAACAATAGAAAGTAACTGCAAGACTAGTTTTCCCTTGAAGTTTTCCTCTAGGATCTTGTAACCTGGCATGCTGAGCAATACATTCACTTTTGAGAATGGGCTCCAATAGACCAGATTTTTCAGATTTGAAACATGGCTAAATCTTCAGAAATACAGTTCAATACTACTTTTAGTTACCCTGTTAAGTTAGCCACAGCTCCTAGAGATGCTTCAAAAAAAACCCAAACCCCTAATTGTTCAGTGGTTTAATTTCTTCCTGCACAAAACTTTGCTGTCTCTAGCAACTGGCCATAAACTTGCTGGCTTTCAACACCTAAAGGAATAACTCTCCCCCTCAGGAACAAGAAATATCAATTGAGCATCAAGATTATCCTGAACCTTTACTCAGACAGGAGAAAACAACACAAGTCTGCAAAAAGGCATTCCTCAAGCTGAGCATGCATGCCTGTGGCTGGGCTAAACCTTTCTTCCCCCACTTAAATAACACCAGTGCTGATGGCTCAGTCTGCAGGAAACTGTCATTGTGCCATCAGAGAAAGCGGACATCGGTGCCCTCTTGCAGCTCTCGTTAGTGAGGCCAAAGGTGGGAAAAGACACTGACTTTTTCGCTCTCAAAAGGAGAGGATCACCACAGAGGTGTCTGTCCTGTGAGGATGCGTCGTTACCAGCCTGGTGCATAAGTCATGGTTTAGATTCATCTAGAAAAAATGAACAAACCAACAAGAGATGCTGCCAGTCTCCTGCTAGTTCAAAGCAGAAAAGCACTTAAACAATTCATCGTTTATAACAAGGCAGAACACAAAGAATAAAAGAAAATAAATGTTACATAAATCATGTAATCTCTTTCCCAATGCAGTTCATTAAGAGCTTCAAGAATATATCAAATAACACTGCCAAAGAAAAAAGAAAAAAAAAGAGAAAAGCTGAGATAATTAGATTTGTACAGCCAACTTATTGTGCTAGCATTCCAAGATATCTTGAAAAGCACACCAACTAATTTTTGGCTAACAGCATTACTAGAAAGAATCCTTTCCCTTTGAAAAATAGTTTAGTGTACGAGTAGTTCATCCAGAGCAGGCCAGAATACTGCTCCATACTGATTTTTCTCTTCCCTAATTTTAAAAGCAAAAGCATGGTACATTCAGCTAAGTATCCAGGGTAACAAAACTGAAGAGCTGAGCATCCGAAGCGAGCAGGGCACAGAACCTGTGGGCAGGTCACATTCCTTGTCCAGCAGCCCAGGGAGGCAGGAGAGCACAGGTTTTATGTTTTTGCTTATCTGAGAGAAGGGAAATACACAGTGGGTGAAACCTGCTGGACTTGACACCCACAGCCCTTGAGCCTTTGGATCCGCTTTGGGTTTTTTGTACTTTAAAGCCATAGTAGATTCTTACAAGTTCAGTAGAGCTGTGAGGAAGTTCAGACACGTCTCAATGAGCAGTTACATACTTTAATATGTTGCTACATCCTGTACACTATATAATATTTATTTACTATTTTAACTTCTCAGAAATTTGTACCAGCGAAACTTTTAGCAATTTGCCTGCATCTGCCCTAAGCTTCTATGATGTTTGTCTGCAAAAAAAGTTTGGTTTGTTTTGTTTTTTTTTTTTAATCTGAATAGGTACTAGCATAGCCTATGAAAACCAGTATTTTTTCCAGTCTTCACAAATCATAAGCACTTCCTAACACCAAAGTTCCTCTCCTAGGTTACTAACAAAAGACAGGAGACAACACAAGAAACATGAGTGGAGCTGAGAGGTGTGACAGTCTCCCAAATTCTATGTTGTGATTTTTTACAGAACAGAAATATCCCTCACTCCAAGACAAATACCTAAATTTTTAGTGAAGTGAAATTCACAGAGTAACTGAAATTAGGATTCAGTCCAGTGAAGACTTTGTATGCCTAAAATCTTACACAAAGGCTGGAAAAAGAACTGCAGAAGTTCACCTTTAAATTTATTTTCTTAGTTCCCAGACAGAACTTCCAGGGACAAAATGCAGTACAGTGGTGATGCCGATGGTCACGAGAATCTTAATATTTTCACTGCATATGTAAAAAACCACCTGCAACCCTAAATGAATTACCAAGAGTTGCACAGACATTTAGTGTGCACATCTGTACACACATGTAGGGGAACCACTGGCACATCCAGGACTGCAAGCTGAATCCCAAGAGATGAACCGGTCTTATACAAATCGCTGCCAACATCAGCTCAGCTTTTGGTGCTGGAGAGAAAGGTAGAAGCAATGGTCCAGAATGTGGGTTAACATGTCAAGCCACAGGTCCAGGAATGTCTCTGTGGGCGCTGGAAAATCCCTTGTGCCTTTGTCTACCTTGTCTGGAAAGTGAGATGGTATTACTGCTCTTCCACAAGACTAACCGAACGGTGAAATGGTACCAGAGCAGGACATCTGAAAAGTAACTAAGATTCACAAGTGATAAAAAATGGTAAGAAAATATAGGATGCACAGATAAATAGGCAAAAACAATCCACAGAACAAGTAGAGCCAGGCAAGAAGAAACAGAAAATGCCATTCAGAGACTACAAAAGGCATCAATAAGTTCTCCTAAGAGAGGCAGACAAGAAACACAGTCCTGAGACTTCCTTTAGGGAAAAAGTAGCAGATAGGAAAATGAGAATAAGATGTGTCAATCAAACACAAAACAACACTAAAAACACTTGAGCAAGTTAAAGATACAAAGTCCTCCATTTTAACCTATTAACGGTTCCACAAAGTCTCCAAAACCACAACCGAGACAGCCACTTATGCAGCACTGTCTGGAACATGCTTTTTTACAGTTCGGGAGCAAGGCAATTAAAAAAGCACTACCTTTGTCATGTGTAATTGCAGTTGCTCTTTACTATTATAAAAAGAGTTAAGTTTGTACTTTTCAGGCATCAAGTGCTACAGGATAAATCTGACATGCAAGATCGCCAAATAATACAAAAATAAATCATTTTTAAGCACAAGGCTTGCAAGAGTTGTCATTGAAGGATCGAGTACTGCGCTGCTTACAGTATTCAGCCGGCTGCGTGTATCTCAAAGCATTCACCAAGTGGAAGTAGCTGTTTGGGTAGCAATTATTAGTCTCTTGGGTTTTAATCTAACCAGTGAGTAGAAAAAACACCATGTGATTTAGACAACCAACCATTTACGGGCAAGAACTACCCATTAAATGATATTTATAGCCATTCATTAATAATCCACAGGCTGAACTTTGTTCTCTAATTATATCGCAGATACTTACACAATCATGAATACAACTGTAGAAATCAGAATGATGCATGAAGAAGGAAAAATACTAAATGCATCATATAAATTACATAAAATACATAAATTGACTGTCATTAAGTATAGCCCTATATTTAGCGGTTAAAACTATCACTCTTAACTTGTTTTGTACTTTTCTCTTATGAATCTCAACATACTTTAAAGTGTCTCACAACACTTCTGCACGTTTCTTAGTTTTACAGACTGAAGCTGGGACAGATGGTACAATTTCCTCAAACAAAACACAACAGCGAAGCCAGGGAGGAACCCCGATGTCTTAATTTTCAATGCAGGAATTATTCCAGACTTCTCTCATTCAGTGCTGAAGACAGATGTTACAAAAATAATTTACACTGCTTCAGATTTATTTTTCGGATTTCAGTGGAATGGTCTTTTTTATTTTGTAAGTGAAATGAATACAATGTAATCCTTGAAATAAATCCTGCCATTGAAATTATGCTTGGAGAAAAGAACTCTAACCTGTTATTTGCACAGGCAATGAACTCAAACGTCAGAACAGCAAATTTCAGCAAAATAAATCGGAAGAGTTCAACCAGTTGATATTTCTGTTTGAAAGATCAGTTTTGAACCTCTGACTTTCCTCAAAGTATGCAGAAGGAACACGTTTTCAAGATTATAGCCCATTATGGGTGTACAAATAGTTTAACTTTTAACAGAAGTTTAGGTAGCCAAGTTACTAAAGACGCTGCAAAAATGCAATGTGTTGTTGAGAGATACTTGGTGATTTCCTCACAATGATTGACCTTGGGGAAGACAGGTACGGAGCGCAAGTCTCATAAGCCAGGCACAAAAAAGAAGAAAAAAAAGGGCAAATAAATTTCAAAATATTACACATACCTTTAAATCATAGAATTGTTTTGGTTGGAAGAGATCATCGAGGATCATCGAGTCCAACCACAACCTAACTCCAGCACTAAAATCCATGGCGTCTGCACGGCGCATGGGTTACTGGACACAAATGCAGAGGAACAAGGATGTAATTGCCCTGAGATGGTGCAACTGCGACAAGAGGAGCGCACCTGAGGAAGGAGTCAGGAGCTTGTCCCGGCAGAAGTTCTGCAGAAACAAGCCCTGGGCAGCGAGCGCTGCCTGCCCTGCGCTCCCACCCTTCAGCAACAGCAAAGCACCCGCTTCTTCGCAGCATCCTACACCTCGCTGCTAACCCAGACTGGATGCCAGGTCTACAGCTTGAGCTTATTCCCCATTTTAAAATGCTTTTCGCGGTTAAAGGAGATATATAACCAGAGTGACGATCCGCAAGACAGCACGAATTCGTGAAGGCAGAATTACTGACTCAGGGCAAGAAAACATCTTCTGGAGTTGCTTCAGATCCTGATATTTTTCCCTCAATAACTTTGCCAAGCAATAATAGAGAAAAAACAAACCACAGTCTGGTTTCTGGGTGGCTGAAGTGGTTATATCCCAGGCATAAAATACCAAACAAAACTATCTTTTAATAAAAAACTTTCCTTCAAAAGTAAAATTGATACTTTTTTCTGGTTTATGGACAATTTAGCTTGATTACTATAATTGTCAGAAAAATGCTGAAATATAACTCTCCTCTTCTTTAAACAAAGATTGTCTTACATGCTTGGGATCAATCCACTGACTCTTTTGCACTGGTGGAATAACACAGAGGGCAAAGCTTTAAAGAGACCCAGAAATCTGCCTGTCCTGACCCACTAAGGGGTGCTGAAGGAGCACGATGCTCCCCATTACGGCTTAGTACAGATGAGGTAAAATGAGCAAGGAGCCAGCAGCACCCAAATGTTCCTTTCGTGTTCCTTGAAAACATATACAAGATGCTGAGACAGAAAATATTGACACTTTTCAGTCTCATGATGTTAACTTCAATACCTGAGTAGTTCCTGTTAAAACACTGATAGCATTAAATGTGGTGGAGTGACAAATGCATCGTCCATTGAAATTATAGCATCTAGTAAAAAGGCAAACCATTTATGTTCCAGCCTGAGTTTCTGGGCTTACAGTCCCTTTGTAACTAAAACCAAACTCTCTTTTCCTTTCTGAAGTATTGGAGAAACTACTGAAGTTTTATCTTACTGCAAACTCCTCCTCCATCGGTAATGCGTTACTGGCCTCTGTTCACTTAGAGACCCTCAAGCCACTCCTTTCTGCACCACAATGTTCTCCATCAGCTTTCCTTTAGTGTCATTCTTCACACAATAGCCAAGTCAGAGAGTGACTATAAAAACCTGCTGCAAACATTTGAAAACTGAGAAAATTTCTTGGCCTTACTGCTATAGTCCTTCATAACACGTTACAAATCCTTTGAGGGGGCTTCCTTGTTGCTTTTGTGCGTGTTTCTCAACTTCAAGGTCTATTTAAACTGTCAGGACAAACCTGGAATTTTGCAGCGTATGTTTTGCACACCCTCAATTCATCTGTTCACTCCAACAGCTTCTCGGTTTCCATCACTCATAGTACAATGTGTCACCTCCCTGAACACTTCAATAGCAATAGAAATACTATTAGAACACTAGCAAACCCTTTGCTCAGCAATGCAATGTTTAAGTGATACACCACATTTGTCATTTCTACAGTTGCATATTATGACTGCTTTGTTCAGAATGTTTTACACATACTGTAATTTATTAGGCTCTCTTCTAGTGAGTAATTTGTTCTAATTTGCTTGAAACATATAATACCTATTAGTCGTAGACTACACTTCTCTTTTGTTTTTCTGGCCCTCCTGTGTTATAGTTTTACAAAGCTCAAGATAAAAAAGTCCAGTCCCAGAAACTGGCAGAATTTACAACCTATTAAGAGTCCACATACAATCTTCTTATCAGCAGTTCATATTAGACACAGACGAACTGTAATTTTCATTTTTAAAAAAACAAAACAAACAAACAAAAAACCAAACAACAACAACAAACCCCAACAAACAAACCAGAAAACACATACATGATCAAAAGCAAGAAACTGTAGTATGAATAAACTGGTGAGATTGTTTTATGTCAAATGTGATGGAGACTTTGCTACAAGGGGTTCTCCAGTTTGGAGTATACATGACTTAATACGGGTAGGACTATTTTCCACGTAACACCCCTAAGGATAAAACAAGCTCCCTCCATAGCTTGTCTGCACGTAGATGTCTGTTGTTAACAAAGGAGTCTTGCATGCTCTGTTCTCTCTCCTGGAGTTTTAATTTTGTTCTTTTATTTCTTTGTCAGTTCCTTTTATCTACAATGAAAGTCACACATCCTGAAAGCACAGTTCCTTGTGCATATGGAGTACCTAGCTCTAACAGAACCATATATATATTGATATATATACACACATAGATGCTTTCTAATTCCATTACAAGGAAAAAGAGAAATCAAGGAATAATTTTTGGGCATGTATTATGTACCCTATTTAGAATTTGAAATCTAGATTTGAATCTTCACTCCTGCAAAATGGCCCTAAACAACTCCTGGTGTTCCACATACCCCACTTTACATGCAAGACCGTCTCACAAAAGACAAGGCTTTACCTTCCGTCAGGTCCCAGATCTCTGACCCATCAATAAAGAGCACACTTGGGGTACACAAGGGACAAAACCTACCCCTGGAATGCCACCACAGGGGCTGCCTTTTGTACATTACATAACCATTATTTAGCACTTGAAAAGAATGTGCATGTCAGAGAAGTTTTAAGAGCAGATTTCTATTCTATGTGTACATTAGCAAATCTTCAGAGGTTACCTGGCTAATTGAATATTGCCATAATTCCCCTACACCCAGCCTACGGAACAAACTGCCATTCAAACATGGAATGGAAACAGAGACTGCAATATGGCAAATGTAAGACAAAGACTTTTAACAGCGATTGCCAGAGGAGCTCTCAAAATGAATCACTTTCAGACAGAACAATGTTGCTAATTCCTATTAAAGTTTGAAATATTTAAGACACCGATCTTTTCTGAGTGCAGTTCAAAGAGCATAGTCCTCCTCTGCAGAGGCAACCAGGGACCAAGTGTCCATCATAGCACTGCAAGAGAACCAGAGCAGCTCTGCGGTAGCTTATGAAGATGGTGAGTTAGGCTGGTTACTGGCATGCCTGCTCCATCAGTTTAGTTCAACAATAACTTTTAAAGAAAAACAAGCCAAAATAAGGGAACAGCGATGGTCTCCTTCTCTGAAGATCAACAGGGCTCGTCAATGGCTGATGTCAGAACAAGCTGAGGCCCAGGTCCCACCACATACAGCAGGCTGGATGCACCCATACATCTATAAGTTAGATCTGTTTGGTTTCCCTGCATATGTCAAACAGTTTTTATGTCAAACAGATGCACATTTAAACTGCTTATTGTCAAGTCTTTCTTCCTTTTGTGCTTTGTTCCCCTTGCCAAATAAACACGCTTATGTTCTATCTGTCTGATCATTGCATGCCAGCTGCAAGGAAAAAGATGTGGGTGCCAAGATTCAGGTCAACCAAACAGGTAAGTGCTACCAGCACACCTAGTACTGCGGTAAGGCCTGGCCTAACAGAGAGAGATTCCCTAAGAACAGCTAACAGCATTATCCATACAAATTAAAAGATGCATTAAGAAAGATCAGGAAGAAAACAGGTGAATAACTAATCCTTAAGCCTTGCCAGCCTTTGCCAATAGCCTTAAAGGTGATATTTGAGAAAACAGAAGCTTTGGTTAAAAGTTTTACAACCAGATGTACCAATCCTATTAGGTTTTCCAGTGTCATGGAAATGCTCTCATCCCCTCTTTTACAGGAAAAAAAACCTCTTACAGAGCTTGACCTGAGGCCCAAAGTGTCCCATTTACTTCAACTGCCTGCAGACTGAGCCAAGTATAGGTCTTTATATTCTATATAAGATGCATGAAAATATATTGAAAGTAATCTAATTTAATTAAATCTTTACTTAATTACATCCATTGGAGCTGAACTGCCCAATACAGCTCAAGTTGCCACAATCTTTTCAGGATAAAAGACATATAAAGGGATTTAAAACACTATGCTAAAAGCATAATGCTTATGCATTGAAAAAGCTTTGCTAACGTTTTCTATAGCAGATAAGAACTTTAAAGTCTCATTTACTTTGGTTTTGTTCTGAAGCTATGACATCTAAACGCTCAAGTGGATCCCAACTATGCAACGAGTCTCACTCATCTTCCTCTTGTGAAAGACTATTTATGGGCTTTAGTCTCCTAATAAATGTTTGTTATAGCAACATATATGGTATACACTGTAACATACACAGCAAAGTATACTGTGACATATATGGTGACCATAGCGCAGTGTGGCACATGGTGAATGATCAGTAGAGATTTTGGAAGAAGAAATTTGGGAGACAGCTGTCTGCTGTCGCAGGAGACTAAATCAGGAGTGCATGCTCAAAGTCATCCTTTCAAATAACACCCTCAAATGTTTACACACAAAGATACTCAGCACACACGCACACAAACATTCCAAATACACTGGTGAATGATTTACTCTCTACTCAATATTGTGTCTTCTGGAACACAAAACTCCAGCTGATAAAACCGTTTAGTAAAAGTATATATTGAAAATCAACTCCAAAGACCACAGAAGTTAGTGTGAGTTCAGTGAAGTAAATTACCAAGATTTATGTTGTTGCTGTACTGTACATTAGATTTCATTATATGAATCCTGGAGGGTTTTGAGCATAAGGCAGTTATAGGTGGCTCTTGCAGGAGCCACCCACTGTTTCCTCATCTTTTCCATGTATATTTGATGCCCGTTTTTCAAGTAGCTACAGACTGAAACAATAATATATATCCACACAGCATTTTTTATTTTGTTAAGATGATGACCAAGATCTTTCCTTCAGTCTTAGCATTGGCCTACCAGAAGAAAATGCAAATGGGATTAATCCTCATCCTACACAAAGAACAATTTCTAAAACATTACCTCTTTCTCTAGCATCCACAGGTCATAGCCACTAGACAACATGAGAACCATCGCAGTCTTGTCTCCTCTCAGAACAAGCACGACAAAGAAAACGGCTGGGAATTCTACTAGTTCTGCTTCCAGTTTATCAACTGACCACGTGCAAGTCACTTTTTCTACATCTCAGTTATTTCAATTGCAAAAACTGGCTTAATGAAACCCACATCCGTATGGTACCCAAACTGCAACCCAAACCTGAACTCCCAGTTGCACACCACATACCACTTCTCTTCACAAAGAGCACTCCTTTCTGTCTGAAAAAAATCAGTATCAAGGTTATTGCTATATTAACTTCTCCTGCAAAGTTTCGATAAGGCATACAGATCTGACATTCAAATACCTGGTGGCCAGCTTCAGGGTGGACTTTTTAAATAGGACTATATTATTTCCTTCTTATTACTTTATGCTAATGCTTTTATCATCACATGCTAATCAAGAGGAAAACATAGTTCCTGTTCTTGAGCATGTTAATGTACAAAAAGCACTGATTTTATAAAACTATTCTTTTAATTATGTACTTGAAAAACTACATAGATACATGAAAATTAAATAGATCTAATGAAGTGGAATGGAGCGCTGAGTTTAATTAAACAAATTAGAAAATCTGCAGAAAATACATTAAGTGATCTTTTGAAATGGAAATGGTATACTTGCTTTATACTTCACATTAAGATTACAGCTGAGCAGGTAAAATACTCTCAAATGCACCTTGGCAAATTCTGCAGGGCAAACAAAGTACACGTCTACACGCCAATTTCTTATAAATATTTGCCCAGGTGAAAAAATTGTTTCTCTGCACTTTGTTTTTACTTTTAACAAACATCCTAGGAAAGGTGCTTTCTCAACACACTGTTTCCTACGAACAATGAATTTTTACTGAACCTGAGAGAGAATAACTTTTAAAATAATCGATCTCAGCATCTGTACACCTCCTGAAAACCTGAGTACAAGTGCTGTGCTTTCCCAAATACAAAACCGAGCAGCACGAGGCAGGTGACCTGCCACATCTCTCCAGCATTGCCCCAACACTTTAACTCACAGGATACTTCTCCTAAAGCATCTGTGACCAAGAAAGTTTGCAGAAATTGTCTGGTGAGTAATTCTGAACACACATACTCAGAAAAATCATCAACTACTACGAAATCAGAATGAGGCTAGAGATGAATCTATTTATGAAGTTATTGGTTTAAAGCATTTCTTCTTATCTTACCAGTTTTGCCTCAGCAATCTGTGAGTTTCCACAGACAGTCCTCCTGAAGGTTATCAGGCAGAGTGACCTACCCAGCTCCAGATGGGTACCAGTACGTCTTCTATAGTGTTGCTAAGGAGCCCTGGGGGTTTATGGCAATCGGTTTGTCTTGTTAAACCTTTAATTAAACATAAGAAATCTATACCTCACGAAGAAAGGTTATCTACCCACCACGTTTGCTGAGGGTGCAGAAGATAGCCCCTCAGCAAAACAGCGCGTCGGGAAGGATCATCCCCGACCCTTCCTGGTTCTCAGGGAAGAATCTGTCACCGTGCTTCTCCCGAGTCCTTTGGGGTGGCAATGGCGACCCAGGGGCTGCTTTGCCTGAGGGTTCTTTTACCACAAGCCAAACACACCTGCAATGCCAACCTGAGCATTACTCGCCCCCAGCCGCCCCTCGGCAGGGCGGGAAGACCTCGCTCTTCTGCTGCCACAGCCGCAACCCAACAGCCACGTTCTGTTCCTTCGAAAGCCGCGCTTGACGTTCAGCCTGGTTTAAATAAACAGGACTCAAAGGATCCGTTTCAAGAGGAGAGCTGCGATTTGGCTGTCGCTGCCCTGACGGGGCACGGGGTGTGTTGAGCGCAGGAAATGGCGGCAGGTGGAACAGCCCGTTTTGGCGCCTTTCCCGCACAAAATGACTGAAAACGGCCTGTGCGAGAATGCCCGGCTGCTCAGAAATACCAATGGGCTCCAGCTGAGGTGACTTCAGCCCAAAATATTGGCCGCAACACCGACAAGCAGCCTTAGGTGAGGTGAAACCCCAGCACACGTTGCCTCACTCCAGATTTTAAAAAATAAAAACTAAAAACCCTCAAAACAGGGCACAGAAAACACTGTTCAAGGTCTCCAATTGTGATTATTTCTTCTCCCCCACCACTCCCAACTGCAACTAGCTTAGAACAAGAGAAAAAAAGGACCTTGTCATAAAACCTAATGCCTGAGAAGCTTTCAAAAAGACCTAGAATAAGCATTTGTCTCTCTTCATAATGAGTTGAGCTGAGAAGTCACAGAAAGGTCACATCACAAAGGGAGTGGCTCCTGAGGCTAAGGGAAGCCTTTATTACTTTAACTAACCTCCTTGAGGGCAATTTCACATCCACAATACAAACTATTCAAACAATGTGCAAGGAAAGTAGGTAAATGATCACCTTGTATGTGCTCAGATTTTGATTAGACATTTTATTTTACTCTAAAGATCTGGCAGAGCTAAATCTTTAATCCAATATTTTTAATGTGCTCTATCAAATTTTTTTTTTTTGGTCAGTGCAGCTGAATGGCACGGTAATTAATAATAATCCTAATGATCAGAGCTTGCGAAATAAATTGTTACTGAATAAGCAGAATTAAATTTCTATATAGTCCTTTTATATCTGGAAGTAATGCTTGCATGTCTCTTTAAAGTGTTATATTTAATAGATAAAATTTGACTGGAATGTGGCCATCTTTTAAATATATTGTGCAGAAATTGGAATGATTTGTAGTATACACCATATGTTATAAATGTACAGAATTTCTGAAATGGTCTCATTTTGTGCCATTGTCTTCCTGTTAGCAAGAAATCTTGCAGAGTCCTTCAGTTAATAAAATCAGGCCCTCTGCTTTGCATCGTTTTCTTTGCAGAGTGCTATATACCTTCTTATTTTTTGGTTTACAAGAATCATCTGCTTTGTATGCAAATTTACCCTAACCATGACATAGCATAGTCAAAGTTGAGAGGAATAACCATGTTCACTGCTTTTGTCCCAGTAGCTGCCAGGTTTAATAAAAGCAGAGATGAATTAGGATAATACCTCCTCCGTATACAGTCCATCCCATCCGAGAACTACAAGCCCCTTCCAAAGATGGTTTATTATGGTATTTTTACCTCTACTTGGATAAGAGGAAATGGAGAAAGAGAACCAATTACCACCAATATTTTAAAAATACTTAGATGGATACAAATAGCCAATCCAGCTCCCACCCAGTGTCTGAAAGAAGAAAATGCCCTCTGATTTTTCAATGGCAGCAAACGGCAAGAGCCCAGCTGTCCAGGTACCTACAAGCTTGAGCACTCTGGGATACATGGGACCATGCAAGGTGTACTGCAGATGCTCTTCATGGGTTGTCTTACAAGAAATACCAGCAAATTTTTCCTGTTTCATACTCTGTGAACCCCTAAGGCAGTCAGTACCCAGTGAAAAGACCTTCCTGTTCTGAAAAAGAACCCAAACTAATAACAAAACGCAAAACCNAAAAAAAAAAAAAAAAAAAATCAATCAATCAATCCACACTCCCCCAGCACCCCAGAACAACCCCACACAACACACAAACACCACGCCACAGGGAGAGAAGGGTAGGAAACAGCCTAAATTATTCAGAGATTTGTATCATTAGCCAAGGGAAAGATGCTTAAGCCACAATCACTATGCTAGAAGAGGCTAATAAAAAATGGTGTGAAAAAAAAATTGATTTTTAGGGAGCACTAATGAAGAAGAAAACTCTGGAATCAGCCTTTCAGGAAAGAGACACAGCTGGTCTGACACCAGGACAGAGGTACCCTTTACCTGCCAGCCCTGGAAGAGTCCACTCAGTAAAACACATTGAGGAGCAAGCAAATTCTGAGCTTCCTTACAGAGACTCTTCTCACCAGGCTACAAGTTTTGACCCCTTCAACTTAGGGTTTCTATTTCACTTTTTACTTAGAGCAACATCAACTATACATTTACTTCAGCAACACAAAACGAAAGACATTCTCACAGGACTCCAAAAGGAAGGGCTTTAAGAACAAAAACCCTAATACAGGAATATCACTAGGCTTGCAATAAAATTAAAAGACTTGACACCACTGCTGTGCCACCTTTACTGTTTTGAAAGGCTCTGATGAGATTTTCTTCTTGGGAAGATCAAATAGAAAATAGGGTCCAAGGACTTGGTCAGTATTCTTTAGTGCCTGCCAAAGCCTCATTCCAGCTCTACTTTTGAAGTCACTAACCTGAGTGCTTACAACACTCAAGTGCAGCACAGATTTATAATATGCTTTTATTTAAAGAGAAGAAATAGCCTACAGTACCAGGCGTGAGATGATATATATCCTGTCTGTTCCGAATAAACTGCTGTAGCAGACATTAAAAAGGAAAGGTGAGTTTTAAGAACACAGCTTTAGAAAAAACACTCCATCAGCTAAACCTATTTCAGCCCCACTTATATCTTATTTTTAAGAAGGGAAGACAGAATGAATGAAATTGAAAGCTATGTATTAAGTCTTTAGAATTCTCACAGAAGTTTATTGAACAAAACTCCTAAGAAGCTGCTTGGTTTTTCATCCACAGAAACCTATTTATAGGAGCTGAATTCTAATAAACACAGATTGCAGTGCAAAGAAAAAAGGTCAGCAGTGTATGCTCAAAGCTTTATTGATGTCTTGTCAATCAATCCTTTATTTTGTTGTTTAATTTTTTTTTAAAAGAAAAAAAATGCATGTAAGCACTTTTCCTCCTAATAGTGGATTTATTGAGCATTTGAACAAATCAGATCATAGATACAATAAGCAATGATGGCCGATTATCAACTTTGTGTTTTCAGGTCAGGTTGTAAATTGACCCTATGTTCGCTTCACTTCTTTCTGGGGAATAGCTAAGACCTTTTTCAAATACAATAATTTCCAATAAACTTTTTTTTTCCATGCATTCAACATTCTAGAACAGCAAGCCTAGCGGAGAAAAAAGCAACTCTGCTGGACAAATAAACCAGTAAACCAGTTAAAATAAGAAAGCTGACTCTTAAATCTAAGAGCAGTGAATCCAAGGGGTGTAAAATGGTAGAGAACAGCCTTTAAAACCATAGGATTTTCCTCCTAACAGTCAGTATGAACTCTGCAGCACCCAGTTACCTCAGAGCTGCCAAGCCCTCCTGACTCAGGATAAGTGGCCACCCTTTCTTTCCAAGGCAAACCAGCCAACCTGTTCCATCTGGCTCCAGTCCTTGCTCAAAATTTTGTTTCCTCAACTTTTCCAACATCTCTTTTGGTTTTGTAATTTCGGGAACCAGTGGTTAAGTACCTGCAATGGCAATTAGGACAGGACTGCCCATGGCGTTACTCTTATTTGTCACCTATTCCTGTAGCGACTTCACCATTCTCTTTACTTTTTTACCTGTAGCTTCACATTGAGTTGACGCTGAGGTGTCTAACGTGATAGTAGATTCCCTTGCCTGAGTTGACACCTAATTTAGCAGAGTACAAAGTATACTGATAGACTATTTTCCTCCCTCAAGTACACATTACTTTGCATTCACTTGCCATCACATTGCCTGTTCTTTAGTGAGGTCTTTTGTTCTTGTAAGTCCTTTCTTCCTAATGTAAAAAATAAGAACATGCAGACAGAAGAAAGCACGGGCATAGCCAGAGCCCCTCAGAAGCCTAGAGACGGAAAACAGATTTTACTCCATGAGAAATGTTCACTCCACAAAATCCTCCACAAATTACATAATACTTACACCTGCAACTCTGCTGATCTCTTTCCCCATCTTTTCCACAATTCAGCGTACTTACACAGCCTGAGATGTAATCCTGATATTCTGGTTGTTAACCTTCTGCTGTACGGCAGCAGCCTAAGCAAGCATGTAAAGGGGAATCGTGCTACTATATTTTGATGGCAAAAAAAATACACTGCATTTTAAAGCATTCTCATTTTTGCTATTGCAAGTTTAGAATGCACTGAAGGCAGCACCAAGAGCGTGACTTAGACTGAACAACCACGGCAGTTAAATCACTCCTGAAGGAGTGAAGGCGAAGGAGGTCACAGAAATGCTCTTCAATTTGCTGTCACAAAAATAATGAAGTTACCTTCTAGAGACAGAAATGCAGCACAAAGAGCAGTGGGTATTGGTAGACCAATCAACAACAGTTTGGAGCTACTGTCCAGTTTGGCACCACAAACATCTTAACTTTACATTACAAGCATTTGTCTCTCCTTCGTAGCGCCTTACAAGACGGTGCCATTATACAAGTACTGACAACCGGGTCTGAACAAACCCTCTTGTGCTTGGCATTAGAAAGTACCAAGGTACAAGTACATATGGGTGGGTTTTTTTCGCTTTATTTCCTAAGAGATGTAACAAGCTAATGTAGGTTAATGGGAGTTAACTACATAAAACTTTTTGGAAGGTCAAAACCAAACCGACTGCGATCTCTTACAAACATTTCCTAAGCAGCTTTTAATTTCTGTAAATGTGTTTATAATTTACAGATCTTATCTGACCAATTAAAATTAGTCTAAAAGTATTTCTGAAAAGCATTGTTTTGTAGTCCATTTTCACATTTTGCCATTGATGGCATTTGATTAGTTACTGAATACACTTTCAGCTGACTGGATAGCACATTATTACTACTTTTTAAACAGAAGTGGAGTAGAGCAATAAATAATGTAAATGGACTTCACATTCAAAGTTTTATTAAACTTTCACAACATTTTGACGTATACCAGTGGCCACATCAAAATTCACAACAACAGATAATCAGACCCTACAATAAGCAATAAATCAAATTTGAGTCTCCCTGCCGTAAACCACTTGAGGAATCTGGTTTTTATTATTCAGACAGCTCAGATTCTGTCTCTCATCATGGAACAAAAAGCTCTGTCCAGGCAGGAGTCCCTCTGGGACCGATCTTGATGTTGTTCTTTTTTAGATAGTTCATCTGATTAAAATAAAAGGTGAATCTTGCTTTAACAAGATGTTTAGAAGATTTCTGAAAGAAAATGTCTCTGGATTTATAAACTGGGACTAGAGCTATTCCAGCGCACCTCAGCATGGTTCATCTCTCAGATGCAGGTGAATGTTTCCCTCACAAGCAAATACCAAGATAAAAGGCTTCCTCAAGGAACCATTGTCCCTCCGCTTTCTTTGTCTATGTTCCTACTATTTTTGGGAACATTACATTGCTGGATCAAAACCATGCATTTCATATATTCCTTCAGGATTTAGAACATCGAGGCTTTCATTTGGTGAAGCAACTTAATCAGGAAGATATCTGCACTGGGACATTCTGCTACATTGGAGTTCTGGGTTGTTGCGACTGAAAATACAAACTCGGACATTAACTTAACCCTCCACTGTTCACAGGGTGGGATTGCATTTATTTTACAAATCTGATGTAGAGGACACAAGTTGCTTTCTTCTTGCCAAATTCCTGTTACAGCATGTACATTTCTTTGTGTTTTACAAAGCAAAAAAAAAAAAAAAAAAATAAAATCTTTATATACTTCTATGGTGTACAGAATTAAGCCTATCCTTTTAAGAAGTAAATCAATATTGATCCAGAATGAAAAGAAAACAGCAGCTCTAAGAACAGCAACATCCCTCTCCTTTGAATCATTCACACCAAAATCCTGACTGTACAGAAATCAATGCCGAAAGTCCAAGTGACACCAGGGTATAAAATTCACCATTCACACCTTATTTGAGCTGCCCTGCACTTAGGTAAGAGAGAGCCATTAAGAATGATTGAATCTCAGGTTTCTGTCATTCTGTATTTAGTTTAACAGTATGTAGGAAATATAGAAATATTCGCTTGCTCCAGAAACTTTACAAGAGGAAGTTTTACTTTCTTTCACCCACATCACCCACTCAGGCAGGGTTTGCTGGAGCAGGGTGCCCAGGACCTGGTCCAGCCGAGCTTTCAATATCTCCAAGGATGGAAGCTCCACAAACCTCCCCATGCAACTGTTCCAGCGTTCAACCAGCCTTATGTGAAAAAGGTTGTTTTGTTTGTTTGTTTGTTTTTCTTTTGGTTGAATAGAATTTCTTATATTTAAATTTGTGCCCGTTGCTTCTTGTCCCACCACTGGGCAGCACTGGGACGAGCTGCCTCCATCTTCTTTCCCACCTCATCCGATACCTGTGCACACATTGATAAGGTGCCCCCGAGCCCTCTCTTCTCCAGGCTGAACCTCCTCAGCCACCCATCCCACGACAGACACTCCAACGTCTCAATCATCTCCACGGCCCTTTGCTCAACTCCCAGTGTGCCCGTGCCAGTCTGACAACTGGGGAGCCCAGAACAAGCTCTGAATAATGTTACGATCTATATCATAAAAAACTGGGAAATGCAGATATGCAAGTATCTGTAAGTGAATTAACCGAACATTTCGCTGTTGTTATTCTTGCCTGCTTTATATTGGCCTTCTGACCAAAAAAAAAAATAAATATATATATATATATACACATATACTATGTAACAGAGCAATTGTACGAATGCAAAAAGATTCTTTGCCTGTGATAAAATATTTACTTGTCTCTGCCAACACAGCCATTACTATATCTATCCTTCCAGCACCCCTTTGAGGTAAGGAATACTAATACCCACATTGGACACATGGAAAACAGAAGGACATGGTGACCTACCTGATATCACACTGGAAGCGCGTGGAAGACGAGAAATGTCTGAGCACGAGGCTAAATGTTTTACGGCAGATGTGTGAGATATAAAGTAAAAGACTTAAATTATTAATGGAGAAAACTTACAGTGCTGCAGGGTTCATAGGAAAGGATTTCCTAGAGCGCATGTTCTGGTTTGCCAGCATTTCACAAAGCTTCCATGAAAGCGTACAGAACTTTTCTCCCCCTGTATTTTCATTAAGATCCTGTCTGGTCTCAGAGCGGGGGAAAAAAAATCATTTAAAATCTATTCAACAACTATTGTTTTCTGTATTGTCAGTTAGTTTAGGTACTTTCCTACATGTCTCCATTACATATCCTAGACAGAAACCGTAAGCTCTAGCTTTTATTTTGCTATGCTAGAACATGCAAAATCCTTTTGCTTCTTCTCATTAAACCGGCTTTTCCATTGCCTTAATCCTTACGACCCTTCTCTACATCTGTTCTGGTTTTACTGAACATTCCTGTCCATGGCAGACCAACACGACACAATATTTCTGAGGTTGCACCACAGCCTCTACAATAGCACTAGCATTTCCTCTCAAAATCCCACTCCTCGTGCATCTGAAGGTTGCGTCGCCTTTTTCACCGCTGCATCATTTCTGAAAACAATTCTCTTTATAACTCACGATACAGAGAAATAGAAGTATGGAATCACTATAATTGAAATATGCTTGGGTTTTAAGGAATTTCTTTGAAGGAGAGAGCAGTGTACACGTTTCATAGATTAACCGAGAAGCATATGGAGACGTGAGAGAAAAGAAGAGATGGAAAAGGAAAATTGGTGGGTGTTACATGCAAGCGAAGCAGAAGATGAGAGCACAGGATCACGATCTCTCTGTCCCATGCAGACAGCGGCTTGCCTGGCTCTCCTAATTTCTAATCAAAAAGGGACAGTTACGAGAGCACTTTTTTAGACAGCTTACTCTGAGAAAACAGTAGGCACTGATAAAGCCAAAACCTCAAGTCTACCTGTTTGAATAGCCATCATGTAGCAACAAGGGTCCGAACGAACCAGGTTCTCCATCCTTTTGCCTCAGTATTTGAAATAATTACACAGCTTTTAAGAGCAGACTACACTGTTATGAGAACTACGCTATTGTCAGGGGAAATAAATAGAAAGACTGCACCATTTTGTTACTTTAATCTATCATAAAAATTGAGATAGTACCCCTCCAATGTATTTTCTGAATGTAAAAAGCAGCTTTTCATACAGCTGCCACTGTCACAGAGCTGATAAAAACTAGAATCTGAATCCTTTCAGAAATTCAGGATTGCCTTTCCTTTTTCTTTTTTTCTTCCCTCTAAATAAACACAAGGAATATCCTGTGGCAAAGGATGACCATAAAACCATATATACTTTCCTCTGAATCTAAAATCAACATATTAACTTCCACAATACTAAAATATGAAGTACTCTTTATATTGTATATGTATGAAATATACATCAGTAAACATAAGATGATACATTCAACATTCCTGAAGTGAAATTAGAAAACAGACAATTCGCTTTTACTTTTTTATGTAAAGATTTCAGCAGCATCGGCACGTTTCTATGAACATCTTTCAGCTTAACTTTTTGATTTCCACGTGAAAAAAGGTTGTATTGAATTTTGGGTTTTTTAAGCTCTAATGAATATCAACTGGCTTTTTCATAGGGAAAACCCAGAAATCCTTAGTCAGTCAAAACTTGCATTGATTGCACCCTCTGATGTTAAAAATTATGCATCGCTACTGCATTCCCAGAAAGGAAGATAATGTTGAAACATGAACAAATACATACTGATTAATCAGGCATTTTTTTTACACAGTGTTTCTTTTTCTTACACAGACTGTATTCTGAAGAGTCACCACTGGATGAAGGCATCTTGCTACCCTAATCAAGAACTTCAATCATCTCGCTATATCGAGCTTTCAGGTCAAGGAGAGACAAGGCCATGTCAATGTAAGTGATTCTTAATGAGTTCTTTACCCGTAGCTTTCTTAAGGCACAAATAACCATAAAATGACTCATACTATTGATTTGGAACTCAGCATGTGACTTATTTCCAAACCCCGAAGAACAATGGTGAGGAGACAGAACAGCTTTAGTCAGGGCGGTAATTATTACCAGAGTTAGTTATCTTCAATAGCCACTGTCAAGTAACGAGCAAAGGTGTAGGAACAATTGCAGGTGACCCAGGAACACACTTCTGCCCCTAAAATCCCACTATTTCACCTGAACCATGGGAGCGTAACTCTCCTGGTGCCAGCAGACCATACTCTGGCAAATTTGAAGTCAGCAGATTAGAACTTGTTCCTATGGCTCAAATAAGTGGTTGTCGGTCCAGACCCACGTGGGGCCACCGCTGGCTACTCCAGAGGGTGAGCCCCCCGTGCATTATGCAGCTATGGAAAAACTTGCATACAAGGAAAATTCATTTACACCTCACCAGTTAGAAACTGCATTTTCCAGACGGAGTCTTACACTACTTCTAAATCTCCAGGTATTATTTTACATCTTTTCTCTTTCCATATATGCTTATTTCTGGCTGAACGTGTATTCCTAAACCAAAATCACTGATGAATAAAAAGACACTTTTTTCACCAAATAAAAACCCACAACTGTAACGCATAATTGGTTGGGTTTTGACAGGAACACATTGTCTTATAAATAAATATATACAAACACAATTATTTCTGCAGAACCTTGGCAGGGTTACTTATTTCTTAGCTCCATTTACTAACTTATTTAATGTCTAATTCTATTTCTAGTCTGTCTCTTGCTTTCTGCAAAATCTTGTGACAATGAGTTTTATAGGTTATGCAATTTCTGAACGGTTCCTAAAAACATGAATCAAATTACTTTTCCTTCACTTCTGATTTCAGGTTGCATTATCTGAACTTCCTAACATTTTGTCCTTCGATTCTTTCTCCATTTGAATTGGAGAACTTTACAAAAATAATGCAAATCATCTCTATTGCTAATGGGTCTATTTATTATACATCTGTGATCTCTTCTTTGCAATACATGCATAATATATATGACAATACCAAACCTTGCTATGCATGCTGCTCCCCCCCACAACCCACATACTAATTACTACAGCAAAATTGAATTTGCCTGTGCATATGTTAAGGTTAACCATGCAGTTAGAAAGGAATGAAGCACTAAGAATCCGTGCAACCAAGAAGGAAATACATATTTGAAATCACGATCAGGATTTTAATTACTTTAGGAAATAATTTAGTTACTTTCTACTTTACGTTTAAATGATTCTAAAAGACACGAAGCTGCTTTCCATGCTTAATTAGTGGCTTGAGTTCACTGAAAACCTGAAACACCATAATCTATGGCAGTAAAGTATCTACTTAAACTGTTTTCTAGGATGTCACAGCATCTTTAACAGAAAGCTGTTCTACTTGAAAACTTCACAACCTGCAGCAGAAAATTATTGTTAACTTTGTTAATAGGCAAATTGCTTCAATCAACACAAAAGACTCAGGAACAATTTACGGTGTACTGTAAAAATTTATGAATGTGCCAGAAATTTAGATGAGAAAAGGCATTAAATGTGAAAGAAGAAATTTTAAATTAATAAAGTCCTAAAACTGGAAAGTAACTGTATCAGTTCTGACCAAATAATATTCCCTCGTCAACATAACTAGTTTGGTGTTTAATTCTCAAGAAAACCTGCTGGAAAAAGGAAATAGCAGAGAATTTTCTTGTCAATGCACCAACATTCAATGGCAAAAAGAGAAACCATCAAAAAAAGCCTGTTGCAGCTGGGGGAAAAGCGAAAGAAATGACAAGTCAGCGTAAATGCACGGGAGGGACTGTTTGTAAAATTGCTATGCAAGTAGCTAAGATTGTATCAGGATTTCCCTTATAAAACTCCATTTTTAAAGAATTTATATTACTTGACTGTGAAAATACGTTTCTAGGCAGAAACAAGGGCACACTGTGCACAGCCAAATTTTTAAATTAAAACTAGTCTCCAAAATTGCTCCAGCAATTTTCTGCACACAATTGTTTCCACGTGAAAAGATCCACATTTGGTCATGAAAACGGCGTACTTTTTCTTAACAAAAAAAAAAAAAGAAGAAAAAAATTACCAACTCAGCATTCACCCATAGGTAGTAACACAAGCTTCAGTTATTTACAGTTGCAGATACACGCACTAATACCAAAACTCCAAATAAGAACAATATTAGAAAGTATGTTGGTAGACCTGCCCCCACATTTGCATATAAATACATGGCAAGTTTGAAAGTGCAGTTTTCAGAATAAGTTTTAAATCAACCAAAGGATTATTTAATAGAATCTCAAACCAGAAACCATTTTCTTTCCTAACATACAGTTGTGTCTCTTGGTAAATATGCCAAAAGAAGCAGCAAAACGATGAGGCTTTAGGTTTTTAATATATTTTTCAAATATTAATTTTTATTCCCTAAGCGAATAGTGTAAGCTAAATCATATGAGCTGACTCTCCATCTCTAAATTTGTTGTTTTGTCCTTACATTCCCAGCTACTCTACTTTTTTAACAAGCTAGTTTTTTGGAAGATAGAATCAATGTTACAAACCATTATGTGTGCATTAATGAAGACAACGTAATTACAAAAAATGTCATCACTTTTAAGCAAGACAAACAGCTCTTTTAATCCAAAATGTCACAACAATTATCTGTATTTTGTTAAGCCAAAGCATCTTTTTTAAAAACAGCACGACATTAGGAATCCATGTCAATAAATTGCAAAGCAAAACAGAGTGAAGTTGCTAAAGTGTTTGTAGTTTCAAGGGAGAAAACACATGCACCAAGTGGCAAGTGTTTTTCGTTCCCCTAAACCCTCGGTCTCTGTGCAACACAGGTAAACAGATAAATGGGAAGCGCCAGATCAGCCACTGATGTGGCTCAGCAATACACCTCTAACAGTGACAGGACAAGACTCTCTGGAATTAAATACAAGAAATCTCAATATAGGAAATTGTATCTTCCCCTAGGAAGAGTTCCCTACAACTGCTTAAACATATATGTTTGTGTGTATACATACATGTATACACATACAACTAATTTTTAAAAATTATTCATTTATTAACTGGTTTGTTGTAGCATGTGCATCCCCATTTAAATATTTACATGAAGGCGGTTTCTGCAGCACCCTCCCACTGAGTTTGGAAGAAAGAACACGCTTTTTCAGTTTTTGGAGTTCAGACCCCAGTTAAGCTGCTCTGCTCGCACGTGGCTTGAGTGCAACCTACAGATGCAGAACCCCTGCGCTCTTAATAAAGATTCAGGTTTAGTTTAGAGAGACGGAGGCCTCCTGCATTATTGCACACCATGTGGCACATGAAACAACTCAAACTCGTAGCACCGAGGGCTGTAGACACACAGAGGAACAGAGACAGCCGGCCAAAGACTGATTACCATGCAAAGCTATTTGCTATTTGGAAGTGAAACGGGGCTCATCACGACAAGCCTGGAAGCAATACTAGTTCACTGTGCCATTTACAACATTTGAAATTCACATTGTTGGAGGTGTTTTCTCTCATTGCTTGAAACTGTGAGTAAATAGTCCTCATCTCTCGCAGCACCTGAGCTGACTATGCCACTGCAGCTACCAACCCTTCCTATCTGCACATATTTACTAATATGACAGTTTCAATTATACTACAACACAACACTATTACAAAGTTAGAGAATCAGATGCTTATTTTAAACAACAACAACAACTCAAGCCTTTTCCCCCCTAAACAGCTTAGGAAGATGGTCTATATTCCAGATTCGAAATGAAAACCCATAGCCACCATGCCTTTTCCCCACTAATTGTTTTGATGTGACCAGTGTTACTTTTGCCTCAGTTTTTGCCTTTTAACTATACCTAAGTTTACAAACTTGAGAGCAGGGCTGCTTCCCAAGGGACTATTCCCTAAGACCTTCTAATAATAATACTTTAAAACATGGTGTTATAAGTGTAGCCGGAATTATAAGCCGAGACAAATTGTTGAAAAGCAAAATCGCAGTTATTGAAGCAAGCGGCAAACGGGCAAAACAGCGCTGGGTGGCCGCACACCCCACCCTCCGCAGTCCCCTATTTGTACCGTTCGGTGCCTCCTGCGGCTGCGCCTGCTGTTGCTAAGGGGTCTCTCTTTGCCCTCCGATGGTCGTGGGATGAAGGCCGTATTTTTCCCCTGCGTTGTGGGTCAGGACCTGGCATCCCGGAGCATGCGGCCCACCCGCACACCCCTAGGACTCAGCACACCCCACTCCCCCTTTAGGCAATTATCACCAGCCCACCCCGTTAAACTGATTTGCAAAAGCTAACATGTTAAGTAAAACTCAACATACTGGTTTGATCAACAATTACACAATGTGAATCTATTACAATCCCCCCTTTTTGTTTTTATCCATTTGTTGATCAAACCAATCAACTGTTTCCCAAACTAAGGATATCATAGTAGTCTCTTTTTCTACAGTACCATCTTCCTCTAAGTGTTCATATTTTTGTCTTAATAACATGAGATGTGCAGCTTCTAGACAATTCTTAACTAGCCCGATGACTTTGTTTAATATACAAGGCCCAAAGGTCAGAATTAACATCAGTACTGCTAAAGGTCCAGCTATGGTGGATGGCAAAGTAGTCAGCCAGGGGGACTGAGTGAACCGTGACTCACACCAACTCCGTTGTGCTTCTCTCTCTTTCTTTCTTTTCTCTAACCCTCTTGTAGTTTTGCCATAGTATCTCTAACTACCCCCATGTGATCAGCATAGAAACAACATTCTTCTCCTAGGGCTGCACAGAGTCCTCCTTGTTGGAGAAAGAGGAGGTCCATCCCTCATCTGTTCTGTAGCACCACTTCTGACAATGAGGTTAAGGATTTTTCTAATGCAGTTATTGATCTTTCTATCCTTTCTAGGTCCTCATCTACTGCCGCTCTTAGGGAACTAAATCCCTGTTTCTGTTGGATGAGAGAGGTGATTCCCGTCCCTGCTCCTACTGCTCCAATACCTAGCAACGTGGCTGTTGTGATAGCAGTTATAGGTTCCCTTTTTACCCTGTACTGTGTCTCCATATTCCAGTAGTCATAAAAAACACTTTNGGAGGGTGTATTTTCGGAACTTAAATTATACGTGCCATTGACTCCGATTGCTTCATAGAAGGGTGGATTAACATCGTAGCAAAGCCAACAGCCTGATGTCAGGTTCGGTCGAGAGTAATTCAATGTTTGATAAGTGGCTTGTATTATGTTCCACAGGGGGTCGGATGGATCCTTTTCTCTTGGGGTTTCTTCTGTGGCATTTTCTCCAATTTTTAGCGTATTATTCTGGGGAGGTTCCGCTTTAGGTTCTTTGAGCACTGAGTTAGGGCCCACAGCTTGGGTAGGCCTTACTTCCTCTCTTTTAATAAAGATAAGGCCTCCGCGGTCAGTACCATGTTCCCAATATCTCATTCCCCATGTTTTTCCCATTTCCCAAACGGAATCCATGGGGTTGAATATATTTATACATATATTGGCAATTTCCATCCTGCACAGTACCCCCACTAGAGTCCCGTTCAGGAGGAGTACACCCATATGGTCCCCACCCTATAAATAAAAATTTATCTCGTCCACCTCCTGGGGCCCAACCTGAGGCTATGGTTTCACATCCCAAATCAGTGCAATAGTAAGAATTGAGGTAATTGCAATACCCTTTCCCGGGTCCTGAGAAGAAAAGCCAGTACAAAGGACATACCTCCACAGAAGAAAAAACAAAATCAGCCGTGGGGGAACCAGCACAAAAAGAAGTCACCTACACCACCAACTATATTGATTCTGTACCCTCATCTCTCCAGCAGATCTTTCTATTAATAAGGCTCATTGTCCAGCCAGAATCTGCATTAACAGAGAGATCCTTACTACATGTAACACCCAATTTAAAAGAACTCACATAGATTGTATACTTTAGTCCCTGACCTTAAACCAACTCCAACCCTTACTTTGCTGAAAGGAGGCTGTAGTTGCTTATATAAGTCAGTGGCTAATTATCCACTTATTTTTAGGACCTGCAATAATACCAATGTACAGATCACATCGTTGTAAGCAGACAAAAGGCATCTTCCCACACAACACCCAGAAGACCAGGAGTTAAACAGTTTTAAAAATACCTTTTCCTACAACTTTCCTGTGAATAGTGCTTTGAAAGACTTCTTTCTAACCTAGCCATCTAGGACTTAGTGCAACTGCTAAAGAGGCTGGGCTGCTTTCAGGTTTTTTTCTTATGACGAAATGTTTAAGCATTTGGAACCGAAGTTTCACAACTGTACTTTCTAAGCTGACAACAATGGACACATGTACAAGTCATTTAAGACTAATACAAAGGACAATAAAATTTTGTAGCCACAGATTAACTATCCACAGGAGGCAGGCTTGGCTGCCCTTGTAGCATGTTCCCTACTTCATACATACTGCTAGTTCTTCCAGCAAATGTTGTGGCTGATTCACTGCCTTAAAATTAGATTTCTTTTCTTGACTTGGAGATGCCAATAAGGTGAAAATATTTTCTAGGAGTTTATTATTCAAAACACTGGCATACTTTTATTTCTAGCGTGCAAATACTGGATTTTCTTCATGCTTATACTCAGCCCACACCATTTTTTATTATTATTAAATGAAGTAACTGTGCTTAGGAAGCCAAATATTTATTTTTTGGCTATACCAAGGTCTTTCTTTTCAACACAGAGGTAATGCTATGGTTCTGCAAGCAATTGCATTGGGCTCAGAATAACAGGAGCCAGTTTCTGAGCCACAGTATTTTGCTGGGTGCTCAGCTCACAGGGTGGGCCCATAACACAGGCCATCTCTCTCACGGTACATATTATAGATACTCCTAGTATTCAGTGGGACTACTCCCATGTATAAATGTTTGCAGAACAAACAGTACAATTTGTATTTAAGTACCACATGGTAAGACTCAGCACATCCATAAGCACCTGAGCTCAACATACAAACCAGACCTGCTAATGCATGCACTGACACAGAGGAACACGAAGTGGGCAGTGGCTTTGGTAGGTGTACCAAGCCCTCTCTTCTTCTCAAAATTCCAACTTTTTGACTGAAAGAAGCAAACACCACCAAATTCTGCACTTGCCATTAAAACCACAATGTTCTTAGTCCATCCCCCTGGGAGGAACACTAAAACTACAGGTATAGGATGCTATATCCTTCTTAATCCTGACTCATTGCTGTCTGATCTAGTCCTCACCACAATGTTACGAGGTGCTGAAGTCCTGAGGAGATTCTTGCTTTCTTTAATATTCTGGGATGTCATGTGATGACATGATTTTGGAACGACACATCTCTCCCTAAGTTCTGCCCTTCCTTAGTACAAATTCAGCCCGTAGGGCTACCACACCTTTAGTAGCTAAGACTATAGGTATTTCCAATTAATAATGCAGTATAAGAGTCAGAATGAATTGATCAACATCTTACTGGTTTAATCGCACAGAGATATTGCATTTTCTAAGCCACTTTCACTACTGAAAGTAGTTTTGAAAAATTCCTACTACATGTAAATTTAAATCTTCCCATTAAATTACTGTGAAAATTTAAACTTCCTCTAAAAGAAACACACGTGACACTCAGTGTTTTAAAGACAATTCCTCAGCCTATAGGCCTCTTGCCTGAATTGCTGTTGGTATTTTTACAAACTTTCTTCATCAACTAACGTTTTTTTTCCAGTGATGTCACTGTAATTATTTCTATTCAGCCTGGATGTTTCACATTATTTATCCTGTTAGATGGCTGTCTTAAATATGAATTGTTTGGCCATTTTCGGAACTCAATCCCCTGTAAAATTTTTCTCCCTACTTTCGGGGTGGTTCCCTGCCAGCCATCACGGTATTGTTCCGAGGGCAGGTTGCAGTCATTTAGCATTTCTATATCCTAGCAACTTCAGTGTTGTAACATCAGAACACTGGTTTCTCTGAGCAAAGGCTCCCATCACCTCTGCCTTGGCAGGTCAGCCCGCAATCACTGCTTCAGCAGAGGCACCGTGATTGAACACACCGACATCATTCGTGCACCAGAGTGTCCCTGCTAAGAGCCATAGATCCATTCATTGATCAAAATGAGTCCCCCAGCCAAAGTTCCAGGAAGCACTTTTACCTGTGCTTAATTTTAAGTCTCCAGGTATTTCGTACATTTAAAACTTCTGTGTCTTCCTGGACTGGAGTCCTTGCCAGACATAATGCAGTTTGACAGACTTGCTCTGAAAGCAGTAGTCCCAGAAAGCCTGCCCGTTTTCCTATACATTCCAAGGGATCAGTATCAGCATACCATGAAGTAATAAAGAAATTAATAGCTTTGTTTTGCTATTTTCATACAGCATCTAGCAAATCATTATTACTGATAACTGCCAATAATAATTGACAGAGCCTCTTCTTTATTGCCTCTATTATCGGCCAATAATGTCTTTTTTTTTTTTTTAATAAGTCTGGGTGAACAGGGCAGAACATGTTGGTAACGTTTTGAAAACTGTCTTTTTCATCTGAAGTGACAAAGACCTTTCCCCCAGGGCAGCCGCAGAAAACAGCAAAACTCTGTGCATAAGTTAATAAGTAAGAGCAAAACAACTAAAACCTTGGGATTTACCAGTTTTTCTGATTGTGATTTTCTAGAGTCCCTGCTCATCAATACTTATTACTTGCCTTTTAGCTTCACAATATTTCCTTTTCACTTGGGATATGGTTTATTGCTTTGCAAATTGTATATTAATACTGCCTACCTACAAATACTTTAGGTATGATCCCAACAGCAGTGCTGTATGCATTTTGATGAACACTTGAACTTTTAAAATTCAGCAGCATTTATTTTAACCAGAACTAAAAGACCAAGTTGAATTCCAAGTTTGGCAATCATTTTACATCTACTTAAAGAGAGATTGAAGTAGGGCAAAATTCACTCCTAAGCAGAAGACTTGCATTAAGCTTGTGTTCCATTTAAAACCTCCAAAGAATAGACCTTATGTGCTTGAAAAAGCTAGTCCTGACACACGCCATGAAGAGAAAATATTAGCTTTATCTAGGGAGGGGCAAACCAAAATGTATTGAAGATACAAATGTCTGCCCTAGAAAATCTGGGTCTGTAACAACTTCTGAAAAAAACTGGCAGACTAGTTTATAAAACAAGCAGTTGTTCCCTCTTTGGATATTAGTGAGACATCATGAGAGAATTAGAAGAGCTAAAGTATTCTCAGATGTTTGCAGTGATCACTCCCTAGTTGAGTGTTTGGAAAATCCAATATGTAAAATTTCCCATAAACAAAACGATTTTAAAAATGTCAATTCTGGGATGTTCTTGGCTGAGATTGCTGGAACAAATAGGAATAGGTTTATGAACATAAATAGCAAATGTGGATTGTCCTCAGGAATACTTGTGCTAACAAGCAAAACACACACACACAAAAGTAAAAAAGTAAAATAACAATGGAAAAAGTGACAGAGCTGGGAGATCTGGATCTGGAGTTGCCTGTCCTGTCCATTTTCACTCATCCTGTTACAACTCACTGTGGTAGAATACGTGGTATAAAACAGGACACCTGACACCTATCCCAGAACCCAACCACAGTTTCAATGCTCCCAACCAAGTTGTACAAAAAAGTGCCTGAACGTCCCATCTTCTCACATAAAGGACCTTGCTGGCCTGACCCCAACTCTTCCGTGCAGCCGTAACTGAATACATGGATGACAACACAACTTTTACACAGAGAACTTCCTCCAGCTTCTGCCAGTCACAAAAGCTGGTTGAACCTTTTTCCTTTCACAAAAAAAAAATTATGGATGGATTTTCAAATTCCACAAGAATGTGTCTATAAGAAGACAGGCCAACTTTTGGAAATAAGACTGTGAGCAGCAGTGAGCAGTAGAAGGGACAAAGCCCAAACTCTAGGGAAGAGATAATTTCTTACCTTTCTGTCATGATCTGATTAGCAGCAACAGGTTCCAGGTTTGATTTCTGGCTCTCTTCTCAGAAACCTAGAAAAATTAAACCAAACTGGTTGAATGTTTAATGAAGGATACTTTCATCTTTGCCAGATGCCAAAACATCGCTAGAGAGACAGAGGAGAAGAGAGGAAAAAAATACATTCTACTAACCACTGTTTTTCTTCCCCAATATAGTAATAATTAGTCAAATCATTATTCGTTCACAAGTACAATGAGGTTTTGGTTAGGAAATTAGCCCTTCTTGATCAAAACCTCTATCCCACCCGTACATCCCCTTTAATCTAGAAGTTTTTGTATCATCAAGCTTCAAGCACTAGATTTTAGATTCAGTTAGTTCAGCTGCATTACAGTGACCACGGTTAGGTACTGGATTGCCAAGACTTTCTTGTTTATTACAAGCATCTAGCATCATCAGGTTTATTTAAAAAAAAAAAAAATCATCCCAAATAGGAAAAACAAAACACAAAGCAAAGGTGTTTTAGACCTCTCTTTCTGCTACTGCCAAGAACATTCTTTTCCTTCTGACCATGAAAGGGTCTCAGCTGCCAGGGTTTTCTGCATTTGAGCAAGGATATGTGCCTGTGCATGAGGCCTTTTCATTAGAAACTATCACAAAAATCCTGGTTAATAAAAGGACTTTTTTCCTAAAGCTGCAAGCAGAAAACATTTCAAATCAGTCGCAATCACGGCTAAGGCTGCAGAAGGTCAGTGCAAGGCAGCACAGGCAGCTCCTCAGCCAGGATTAATAACTGACCACCAGCCTACTTCAAACCACAACGTTTTCTACCCCTGTCTTGGGGGTTCTCCTTTACACAGCAGTTTAATTTTCGGGTTCAGACATCAGAGCGCTGATGAGTGCTATACAGCTGTCTTTAAATCAGTCTTTCAGTGTGCTCAGCATGTGAACAGCTGTATACAAAACGCACTAACGTGGGTACTGTCTGTAGCTCAGCTCATTCTCGCAGTTTTCTCTCTGAATTCTGGAGATCACCCCTGCCAGGAACGGCCGGAGTTCACAAGCAGGCATGCCACAAGGCAGTGCAGCAAGACCTACATGGTTATTATGCCTGCCTAACATGCCAGCACATGCAGCAAGCTCTTCAAAGCATCTGGTCATCAGTTTTACTGAGCCAACTACTCAACCACAGCAGCAATAAGTACCTACCAGAACATCAACCCTCTGCATCATGGCAGAACCCCACACCAGGCCCAGAAGCAGCTATAAAAGCAGGCAAAATGGGAACCAGAGGCTGTGCTCCTCCTGCCAAGAAGTAACTTGGGTGGATCAACATGCCCCAAGGCCATCGCTCTTTTATGGACAAACCAGCCTGCCTTTACAAGATCCTGCTAGCTGAACAGGGCACACAGGGAAACCAAACACAGTCACAGAATCTTAAAATAACTTAGGCCAAAAGAGATGTCTACAGTCATCTTCTCCAATCCACGCTCAAAACTGGGCTGAGTTGGATATGTTCAGGGACACCCAGTAATCAGCTGTGTTAGGGACTCGGACACCAGGCACGACATGCGTACATATCCCTGATGATATTTTGGATCACATCAGCTACAACACCTACCAGGAGCTGAAAAACAGAGCGGGGGGGGAGAAGAAATTGTAAAGAGAGATATTGTGTCCACAGCCAAATTCAGACCCATGCTTCCTTCTAAACACAGCAGGAGTACATAATGTGGGCCAAATAGATCTGATACAACTAAAAAACAACACACCTAAGGAATTCCACAAGGTCTGTTTGTATAATACACTTTGGCCTTGCTGAAATGTGTTTAGTCCAGACTTCAGCAGATACGAAAGTAGAAAAGGCATCTGTAAATGCCACACAGTTCTCAAAAACCTTGGAGTATTTGCTATATCACACTCCAGAGTGTGCTATATCACACTCCAGCACCATATTTGGCAGAATTTGGGTCAGAAATTGGTGATTTCATTGACTTGGCTTAAGCTGAGATTTCAGAAACATCACTTCAAGGGAGGGATCTCCTTTCATGAACTTTTAATGTTGGTTGCAAAGGTAAGAAAACAAAGAAAGAACCTCTTCGGCCTCAGTTGGGAGCTGGAGAGAGTGGGTAAGAAGGAAGAGAGAAGCAGAATTTCCTACTTGCTTCCATGAGCATAGCAAAACGAGCGTTCTGCTCAGTTCCATGATTCAATAACACTGTTTGCATGCAGGTTAGCCAAAAAGTTTTATCTGCAAGTTTTTGTCTCTTCATCTTCCTAAAAAGCAATGCAACGACTTTACCAAAGATAGAACAAGGCAAATATGCTGAACATATGGATACTAAAGGAAATTATTCCTCTAGCAATGACCACATGAGAACTCTTAGAATTTCCTTCCGCAGCTCATGAGTTTTTAGTGGTTTGGATGACCTTGACAGGAAAAGCAAATATGAAGGATCTGATCTGAATTTTCTATGACATATATAGCAAATGCCAGACAATCCTTTCCGTTCACCATAGTGTCAATAGCACACTTCAGTAAGCACCCGTTTATTCAGGCTATCTAGTGACTGCATATACACATAGCTAGAGAAGATCTAAGAATTTCTTAGACATTTTTCTTCAATGTGCAAGCACATTGTCATCATCACAGTGTCAAACAATAAATAACCATTAATTTTAGTGGGTAAACCTGTCTTGGGCCCTTAGATGACTTCTTTATCAAAATTCAATAAGACTTAGCAGTTTTGAAAGTATTTTTGCCCTGTGAGGTGGAGAAATACGTAATGCAGAAGTGGTGAGGGTCAGATCCATTTTTGTGATGCCTACTGTCAATAAGCCTAAACCTTCATAGCCAGTTTTAAGCTTTTTGCCAGGACAAAAGCTCTGAGAGCATAGACACAGTTTGTGCTAAAGGTCTCTGAGACCCAAAAGAAGGCAGAGTGGTAAAAACTATACAGAAGGATACTCTTCAGTTGGAAACAGAGACGTATTCTCAACGACATCCCATTTCAGGAGGGCTCACAGGCCTGAGGTGATAACAAATCAGACATATTTCTGCTAGATGTGTAGAACTCACCGAATCTTGTGTTACCCTCAAACCAAAGGCCGTCACACCCTGCACTGGTTTGTATGAATAAGCGTATCCAAGGAAAAAGCAGCCTTGCCCCTGTTTGAGCTGAGCGTGTTTCCAGCGAGCTCCTGCAGCTCCGGCCAGGCCCCTCCAGCCACCGATGCGGCTGAGAACCGGTGTCCTCGCAGCTCTACCTGCGAGTCCTGCCCGTGTTCCATCTGCCAGGATGAAGTCCACAGATTACGTAAGTGAACTCAGATGCAGTATTTGGTATCTTACCCTTTCATGCCCTTCCATAAAACTCATTCGGCCCAATGATGACTGGAAACCCCGCCCTTCCCAAATACAGTGCTGCAGAGATACAAGTAAAAGTGCCAATATTTGAGTAAGCTCACTTCACTAGGGGTCATCTCAAACTACCAACAGTTCCACAACAACAACAACAAAAGTCTTCTGGTTCATAAATTACAGTGACTTTTGTTTAGCTAAACTAACATGTAACTTTCACTTGTTTCTTTCTGTTTGCCTTTTTTTACAAAAACACCCAACATTGTGTGCTCCAAGGAAACCTGACTACAGGCAATTGTGCAGGTTTGATTCCGTGCTGCCACTTAAACATCCTGTTGTTTCCCTGGCCTTTTTCCTTAAATAAGCTAATTAAATGCTCTTAATAACAACGACAATTTGGTAACTGATAAGAACAAAAGTATTTTCCAAAGGAGATTCTCCCTCCTTGTATCTATATTTACCATGCATTGTGTGAACATTTTCTCCCTATGTAATAGAGAGCCAGTAAATCATCTGTCAGGGGATGATGGATGATGAAGTCTGCTACTTCGGCCTCAGGGCCTGGCCCTGCTGCTATACTTGACTTAGCCTTCAGTAGGCACTAAGTGCTCTGTCAGATTCATGCCAAGGGAAAAGCATATGCCTGGAACTCCCAAAAGTGCGGGAACCAGAATAAACAGAGACATTTTTAATGTTACCACACGGTTTAAATCTGCTGTGTCACTTTCCTGTAAGCACTGTCCGTATTTTTGCAATATATACAGTCATTGTGGGTTTGTGGCTCTGTCCATCACTGCTGTTCTTTGTTGTATGCTAACCAAGAAAACAAATGAAAAATAAAAGGAATGCACAGAATACACAACTAAAAGTAGATTTCTTTTTCTTGGGGTTTTCTTCTCTTCCTTGCCCCCGACAACACTTTTGTTGGTTTGTTGCAACAAGGCTTTTCTCACCTCATATGGTTTTATTAATTCAAGGTTTTTTAGAGTCCCCTTGGGTGCGTATCAGCACACATAGATACGTTACCACAAGGTTATAGTTAAAAGCCATCCACTCTTTTTTCCACCCCAAAAATTCCATCGACCGATTTAATTATGCTGCCTGGCTTGGACGAACTGCAGCAGGACACTCAAAATCTGAAGCATTTCCATTATAAGCCCCAGGTCTCATAGGTCCAAGGTAAAATGATGGTTTAAAAATGATGCCAATCATAAGCACAATTTTCTAATGCATGTTGTTATTTCATATTGCCTAACTACTGATTATAACCAGACTTTTAAAACCATTTTCTTAAAAGAGAATGGGCCAAACGCAGCCATGATGGAATTTCCGTTCTTCAGAAATTCCTCAGAGATGCATATCGCTGTGTCTCCTCCTCTTTCATCACTGCCTTCTTAAGAGAATATATTTATACCGTAGCAAGTATTAAAAGGTTTGATTCCTTGTTTAGGAGCGGCTGAGAGAAAATGCCATTAAAATTACAGCAGTTCAAATTACACAAAATAATCTTGAGGTTGTTTTTTTCTTCCAAATGCAGGTACTGTCTTTACCTGCAGAGATCAATACACAAATGTGAAAAACTTCTCTAGATTAGATGTCCCTTCAGTTCAAAAGCAATATTCCCCAGCCCGCTGGATAATTTCTGAGAAAGGGGCTTACCAGGATTTTACTCCTTTCTTATACCTTCTCAGAACTAGCAGGATTCATTGAGACCTTACAGGCCATAAAAACCAGCTGCATTTACATTTTCTGATCAGTCACATTAACCCTCACAGTGTCCCTGCAGCGCCAAAAGGTACATAGCAAGGCAAGCACTAGAAGTTATTAAAAAGGAGGGATAATTTGAGGCTAGAGTCATTGTTAGAATTCTTCTCTTGCAAATTCCAAATTTCTTTGGCTCTGACATGAATACTTTTCAGAGCATGGTGCCCATTCCTGAAAACCAGCTTTCCCTAGTCATACAAGGATTGCTGTTTGCAACCCTCACACTGAAAACTGAACTCATTTTAGATTATTAGATGAGGATCCACTCCTCCGCACTGTTACCGGGGATTTCTTTTCTATAATACGCATTAATACAAGAAGATGTTCAAAGGTCCATTCATCTTGCTTTACAGATGGGTTTAGCTGACAGCTGTGAGCCTGACTTCTCTTTTATATCCACGCATCCATCCCAGCACCACTCCAGGCTCCCCTACAAAATATGCCCGTCATTCAACAGCCACAGAACAGTTTAAATGCTCTTATCTACTCACTTGAAATCCCCCAGGGCAAACCGTTCCCTGAGATGATCTTTACCCTTCCCTTGAATCTAATGCACTGAGACCTACAAAGGCATTATGGTCAGACCGGTGTGACTGCAGTAATAATTACCAGTTCAGCAAATACACTTCTCATTGCAAGTACTGCTAGGGCTATAGACGAGCCAAGAACCACCTAGAATCATTGTGTCAGCAGTTCTCGAAGACTATTTTAAATGCTATCAAGTTTAATAAAACTTTTACAACAGAGTACAGAGTGTGCTTTGTGTTCCTTTGAAATTGACAGGAAAAGCCAATTTTTCCAGGTTTGTAGGCATAACATATTAAATTATAATAAGAAAACAGCTATTTAAAACCATGAAATGAACAGCTATAATATACATTTAAAGGTCAACAACTGCATGAGTTTTCTTATTATATATTTTATCTGAGAAATGCTGGGAGACAAAGGAGCCCTGGCCCCTTCCACATTCAGCTGCACACCATCGCTGTTCCCTCGGACTTGGACAAGGACCCACGTCCTGCTCAGGGCGGCCCTGCCTCACCTGAGCCTCTTGCAGAACTGCCTTCACCTCTGAAGATGGTGACTTACAGCCTCTAAACAATTTCCACTATATGTATTACATATAGATGGAGCTTTTGTAGCTGCAATAGCAAGGTCAGACTGAAATACAGTGATTTTATTCCATCTCTGCACTATAATTTCTTGAGTACTTTCATTAAATCAGTTTTACCACCTCCACCCCAACTTCTTGCCTGCAAATATGGAAGGTTAATATGTCCTTTACAAGGGAAGAGAGGCTGTGTTAACTAACACTGCCTCACAGAAACAACAGAGATGATCAACGAAGAAAAGCCAGCGACAAAATACCCAGGTGAAGTAGAAACTTCGTCACTGAGAGACTGGAAAAAGATGTGATCTAGGTTTTGGCTTTTAAAAGCATTTTAATGTTTCAGTGTTAAAACATTTTTATTTCTTCCTAAACATGTTTAAAATCAAACTTGAACTATATGGAAAATAATAAATATTGCTGTATTTTTTTAAATCAGTTTTTCAGTTGGTCTCATTCCATATTCTAGTCTCTTCACTTAAACTGAGTAGGCAGAAGGATTTAATTGGGACTTTTTTTTTTTTTAGCAACACTTTGAACAATGCATATTCCTGGATCCACACCCAACAGAATACACACGTGGACATAAGCGCAACATCAAACCTATTTTGTAACCCCCTTTCACTTATTAATAATTACAACCATTTTTCCAAATTTGTAATGTAAAAATCTCAGTATTGTAGCACAATGAAATCTATACCTGATTATATAGATCTAAGTTTCACAGACCTCAGAAATCTTCATTAACAGTTTCTTCTAATCTGCAGTTGTACGCATACACATTGCATATGGAGCCTGATATAAATACATCGACATCTACGGAATCCTTCAATAGAAAGTAATTTGGATCAGTATGGGCAGCCTTATACCTTCAGGCTACCAATCAGCTTTCAAACATTAAATTCAGCTGGCTTAAATGATATATAAAAAATATGGAGAGGGGCTCTTACAGTATTCAAATAGGTAAAATACAGCATAGAAACACTATCACAACACACAAATCTAGGTGTTTAATGATAAATGTTGTAAAATTGGCACAACTTTGAAAAGCACAGCTGTGATTAGGATATAATTATCTTAGGCAAGAAATCCATTTCATAGCTATAATTCTTTGCTGGTAGTGACAGAAACAGATTTTTATTATTTTCCACTCACCTTAATTCTGCAAAGTCTGTGTAACTATAAAAGATTTGGATTCTAGTCTGGCTCAGAGTTCTAAACATTTTTTCTGTAACTGAGTAACAACAATTACTTGTGAAGAACCTAGCTTTAATTTTGGATTTCAGATTGATCGAACAGCGCTGGCAGCAAACACACCTATAATTTATTACTGGATACATACAGTATGGAAGTAACTGGAAGAAACAGGGATGCTGCAGATATCTGTAATTTACACAGCTGATCTGCGTTGAGATTTTATATCTCAAGCATTTCATCACATCAGAAAGACACCATAGTATCAAAAAATAATTCTGCTCTTTGAATGCAGCAAAACTTGGACGCACAGGTTACTGGCTGAACGAGCTTGCAAATTATATTCTGCACAGACATCCATAGAAACACACATGTATGCCACATGTATACTTAAATTTTCAGATCACAGCCTGTTACCATTTGAATAGAATTGCAAAATTGCACAAGAACCATATTGTCAAAATTGGCTCAAGGAAAGCAGAGATGTGGCTACAGATACATAAATCTCCTCCCACCAGAAGGAGAATTTTCTTTTGACACAGGGAAGGAGAGGAAAAACCCCACCACTACCATACACAAAACACACCACAAATACCAACCAACAACACAACAAAAACATCCCAAACACCAAAACCCAGCTCTGTCCTGCGTTAAGAATCCGTCCTGAGCAAAACACACTAAATATGACTAGAAAGAAAACTTGAAAAAATTTGTTATTATAGTTACTTAAAATGTTTAAAAAACAATGTTTTTTTTCCTCCCTTCTACATCTTGAATGCAAAAGGTGAAATAAATATGATCCAAAGATATTTCAGGGTTTAAAAATCACAACTTATATATGGGCTGTATCATTCGCAAAGCCTAGAAATTAATACTAGAATCTACTTCTAAGAAAATACCTATTTTTAAAACATTCTTTATATTTGGTATATTTAAAGAACGTAAGACTGCAGACAAGATAAATTTTCTAGTATCTTAGTCATAAAATTATATCACCATTACGTATTCACAAAATGGTTAAATAGTATTCATAAATTAAAATAACGGGAGTCTAATAATTTAGATTGTCCTAAAACAATACTAAAGGTGAGTAAGAATAAAACGCTCTATCTGGCCATTTCAATTAAAATCTGCTACACTGTAATAAAAAATGTATTTCGAATTAATATAGTCAAATATATCTGCCAAAAAAAAAATAAAAATCCTTCCGTGTGATTGAGAGATTGAGTGAGACTGATCCAGCTCTGCCGTGGGCTCGGGCCACGAGAGAGAAGCTGCACTGGATTACACAGCACTATTGAGACATCTTCTTTAAATAGGTATTTTAAAAAGTCATGATCCCCTTTTCCACTAGATGTTCTCTGTAAACATTTGGGAAATGAATCACTCAGCAGCCACAGAACAGAAGAAGAGAAAAGCACTCATAACTTGGGAAAAAAAAAAATAGCTGTACTTCTTGAAAGAGCTGAGATGGCTTTCTGTAATATGGAAGCGCAGCTTAGAAGATCCGTTAGATCCATGGAGATCTGTTGCATCGGGGTGAAATTCGCCCTCTGTGCAAGGAATCAGCACAAGATTTACCCAGTGATTAGCCATGATTAAGTGGCATTTTACAGATTTAGGAAGGACGTAACTGAATAATAGATATTATGCTGGCCGCCTTCTATTAGCATTAATGTTACTGTAGCAAGCTAACTCAGGATATCAACATGCAAGTTACACGTTCTGAATTAGCCAAAGTGAAAATAGCTATGCTACAAAATTTTAGACCAAATGATTCACTCTGCTCTCTCATTAATAGTATTATAGTATTTAGACTTCCCAAACCGCATTTCACAATTCCTTTAATGAGCTAAAGTCTCTGTAACTGGTTTCTCAGACAATTGTGGGAACGTAGCGTACAGAGAAAATGGATTCAGACGCCCCACGAGTACGGGCACTAAGGCTGCCTTCACAGGTCTCCCACGTTTTAGCCAGCAAGTCACACCTACAAAACACATAACCTACAAACCTTCCCTTTCCCACTTCTTTAACAAATTTCAGCTGAAAGTATCAGTGTGTGAGAGCTGAGGATTCACATGAACGCTTCTGGGAGAATGTTTGAAAAGTTACCTGAATTATAACCCAAAAAGAGGAGATCATGATGAAGTTTTGGGGGCAAAATAATTTGCAAGTGACTCAGAAATCACTAAAAGTCCCAAGTTTTCCAGCGATGAGGCAGTTCTGGCTGGAGGGGTGCAAGTGTTAACAGCATCATTCAAAGACCACGATTCTATGTGAACCAGAGAATTTCTTGGGCTCTGCTCATTTCCCTGAATTCTCATCAGGAGATGAAACATGGAAGCACTTACAAGAATGAAAATTCTCATTTTCTAAACCCTACAGCTAACGTGGAGTTCAGCTGGAGTAAGGATATTCCACACTGAAGTAAAATGGACTGGTTTGTTAATTCAGGAAATTTCTGTTCTCAAAAGGTGACCAGAAATCTTAAGCCAAATAAATCTCCAGTCAAATTTTACTCTATCTGTACCTTCTACTAAGTCTCAATAGGAGAATTAGAGGAAAATGTGCACTTTGTTTTTAAACTGTACCTTGTCCCCTCTCATTTTTCCTTTCCTGCTAGCAGGATAGAGAGGAGGAGACAAACTGCAAATTAATTATGGTAAAGATTATTTCCCTCAGATTTTTCAAGCCTCATTAAAAAACCTCAATTCTCATCAGTTTTATAATCCAGTAACATTTGTTTTGAGACTTTGTCTCTTCCCCAAAACAGAGACAGTGCCAGTAAACCGGGTTCAAACGCTGTATTAATCAAAATAACTTTGAGTTCAGCAATTATTAAACCCAGTTAATAAATGTGGAATCTGCGACATATACAAAAAATGATGTAATTTGTTTGACATGCCTTGTGGTCCAGTGCACTAATTAGGGGCCTGACAAGTTTATGGGAAGTATTCTCTAAACACAGAAAAGCTCAAATCAGGAAACATTTATACAGACAACATGGTACTCGCAGCCTGAAATAGGAACAAGGACTGTTGGATGAACGACTTAGAGCATGACTCAGTAGCTATAAAACTATCTGGGAATATTTAAGTCAAGAACTATGATTTGTATCTATACAAAACAGGAGTGTGGGGGTAGATTACTAGATCCACTCTGTAAATTGCATAGGAAATTATTTCCTGCATGCAACACTGTTTTTGCACATACTAATCATGCTTTTGGGGTTTGAATGTGAAAACATGGAGATCATTTTTGGTAGATGCCTCCTCTCTCCCTTTCTCCCTTCCTTTGTGGGTGGGGTGAAGTCAGAACACTTGAGAATTTGAAACTAAAACTTCAAGCCATCTGCAAATAAGGAAAAAAAGAAAAAGAGGGGAAAACATGAATTATGATGAACAATGAACTGACTGCGGCAAAGTTTTCCCCATGGCAGGAGACTGGTAAATGTTGGGAAAACAAGGCTTTGTAATTATTGACACTTGTGCTGGAGCAAAGCTAAGCCAAACCATTAAGTTCCTCAGCCACAGAGATAATTAAAATTGTTTTGAGAATTGGCTATGTTTTTCTTTTGGAAATAAAGGTGAGGTGGAAAATGGAGTTTATGCCTGGATGTCCTACAAAAAACCCCAGGTTTTTATTTTTAATTGTTGGGTTAAGTGCATAAGGAGGAAAGGGAAGACAAATAAGGCCACTGCAGTATTTCTGTGGTGATGAAAACTTAAATTGAATGTATTGTTCTGCAATTAAAACATCTTTATAATGAGAAAGTTGAGAATATATTTAAAGGTAGGATTCTCAGAAATGGTGATTTCCAATAGAATATTATCTCCATGACCAGAATACCAACTTACAAGAGAAGGCGGCAATACTGAAGTTGCATTATCTTAAGAAAAATGTTGGCTTATTCTCTAAAAGATGCAAAATAAGACAAATGACCTCCCAACCAAAAAATGTAATTTTTCTAGTCACCAAAAGTGAAATCGGTAATTCCTGAGGATGGAGGAAAAAAAAAAAAAAAAGAAGGAAAAAACCACACACACACAAACCCATGCAAACATTTCCCAATATCACCCTCCTTAATTGGGATAAAAACAGTTTAGTTTAACTGTGCTGAGCTAATAATCTTTTTTCATGCCATATTCTGCCTTTATGGCTACATCTTGTTCCAATTTTGGTTTCATCCATTCCCGTTTCCAAACGATCATAACTTTCATATAGGCTTGCCATACACCAGATCCCATCTGCCCGTGACCTTGAAAAAACAAGAGGCCTTTGATGTTCTCATGCACTTCAAACCACTTTGTCATTCCCAGTGATATACGAGCCGCACTGCAGTGACACGCAGTCATTACTGGTTTGTGGAAGTGCCTTCCTGCTTCTTCTCTTGATGTAAGTTTACCATAGAACAAATTTACTGTAATCTTTGTGTTAACTTGTGCTTCCCTGCGGAGTAAGAAAGAGGTCAGCAAAACAGCAACGGGAGGCTGGAAACAGGAATCCTGCACACACAGCACCCCGACAGCCACCAGCAAGGGTCTGCGTCCAGAAAAAGTAAGAAAACCAAATCACGCAAACCCCATCCGACAAACCAATTGATGATCAGAAGAACAACTCCTTGAAAACAAATATCACAAGGAATTTGTTAAGTGATGCACAGATTTGCACACCCTGCGCAGCAGCTTTGTTGTGGCGCTGTGCGTTCATCCTGTTACATTGCAAGGTTGCTGTTCAAGGCTGCTGGGGTTTGGCACTGTCAGAATGAAACAGAGATTATGCGGCACCATATGTCAGGCAGCTGAAGCGAAGGATTCCTGGTCCAACGCATTCGCCTTTCCCGTCTGGAGGGAGCACTAAAACCCAGGGGCAGCAGAGCCGGGTGGTGCAGGGTGCAGCAGGGGGGGTCTCGCTCTCGCCCCAACACCTCAACAATCCTGCTGGCCCTTCTGAGGACTGATGTCTGGATCTTTCTGCTCCTGCCAAGTGCAGGGAAGAGCTCATCTCTTCCTCCAAGACAATAAAAAAAAAAAAACCACAAAGCAAAACCCTTCGGCAATTATTTTTTTATGTAAATGCATGTTTATTTCATGCCCTCAAGCCTTTTAGTCCTGGTTGTTTGTGACAAACATTCCACAATAGACTCTTTAAAGTCTGGCATATGTGCCAGTGCTAAAAAACATACAGCAGAAGACGTAAGACAATTAAAATGAAAGACGACAACAACATGCCGCTAATGGTTTTAAATTATTACATTGTAGAATACTTACTGGTACATCATGGAAGAGCTATCCCCACAGCTCTACAAAACCTGTGCTCCATCAATAAACTAATCTTTATCATGTAATACATTGGTTTTCTGTTACAATGATGTTTGTGTTATACACTCCAGCACCCTGTAACTACAGATAAAGGAACGACACAGCTACACATTCATTAGCTCAGGTCTCTGCTCCAATATATGATAGTTCATGGTCCACATCCTCAGTCAATATCCACTGAGGAGGCACCATTGATTGACTTCTAAGATTGAGTTGTAGTCGATAACTGCACCAAGACGACTCGCAAGCACCAAGGTGCCCAGAATGCAGGCACTTGAACAGACTTATACAATAAACCATTTTTAGGAACAATCTGACAAACAGCATCTGAGATGTACCGTGAATTAGCTCACAGAGGACCTCAGAGGCTGCAAGTTGACTTTCAGTGCTGGCTTAGCTCTTTTACCACCACATTTCAGTTTTCTGTGTAGTCCTAGTTCAACTGGGTGTCCTGAATAGGTTCAGGTCCCCTGTCTCCCCCATCGCAGACAAATGCCCTTGTCACCCAGTTACCAGCTGTTCCTGGGGAGCTCACTGCCCTTCATAAAAACGGCAGAGCTAATACCTTCAAATAAAGATTTTTGAAAGTCAGATTTCAGCAACGAGGAGCTCCATCTGGTTTTAACAGATATCACCTCCAAAAACCATAAGTTTTAAAAGATAAATGGAGAATTATATCCTCTACTTTAAGAAATTACTACCAAGAACTGCTTTTCCTGCTTCTTCCCTTATGCTTTATAAATATTTCAGAAGGAGTTTTCAATGGAGTTTTAAAAATAAAGATATTGCTTTCAAGAAAGACCAAATAAAAAAAAATCTTAACATTGTCCCTTTATGTTACTGTCACAGCTAGTAGTAGCAGCACATTTTTCCCTACACAACTTACATTTACATAACTATAACTAAGCATGTCAACAGTAAAGACACACCAAGCAGCTCAGGAAAGTTTTTTATAGAATAAGAATTTTAAAGCTACATGGAAAGATTTTCAGACAAAGCAAAAGTTTTTAATATAGCTTCTATCCATCCTTCCTTTCCCTTCCTCCCAGACTTAATTATTTTTCAACCAAAATGAAAACACACACGCTTGTCTTCAGGTTAACACCACAAAGGAAGAATTAAATCCGATCAAAGAGACAAGACTCTATGAAGCTTAACTGCTCAAAATTATGGAAGTATTAGAGAGACCTGGAATTGTTAAGCAATCACAAAATGCATTTTTAAGGAATATTAGCTCCGTTTTAATGGAGAAGAAATATCACCTCCAGTATCCTGGTAGCTGGGATCATGGCAGACAGGCTTGTCTAAGAGCACGTGGGAAGTCTGCAGAGAAACCACGCTGGTTTCCTACATGAAGCAAGTGCCACGGTCACTGGCCCACCCTGCCTCTGCAGAGCCCAGCAAGAAGGTAAAACCCACTCTTGTTGAGAACTGACAAACCTCCCCCTGTCCGGGCTCACCCTGCGCAGGCTGAGACCCAGCGGGGAACCCGAGCGACTGCAAAACTCATTGCTGGGTTCTTTAGAAGTGGTCAGGCACAGGAACATTCTCTGCCTGCAGTTTCTTGGACGGTGTCTCCCCACCCTCCTCAGAGTTATGTTTGAGCCTGTAAACCAGGTTAGAAAGTGAACGATACCATTTAACATACCGCTGCTGAATGCAATCAGAAAGCGGATGAATTGCCTCAACAACCAGACTTTGGACAAAGGACTCTCATGGAAAGAAGAAGAAAAAACCAAAACACCACCAATCTCACCAATGCTTTCCAGCTGCTAATCTGATTCCACACAACAACAAGGTATTTGTATGAAAGACGCAGCAGCCTACACCCTGTTCTCCACTAGCTGGAGCTAAGGGAAATACTGAGACCTTCCTCTGACAGTCTGGTGTGGAAGTAGAAGCCTGAAGGCAACAGGGACAGAATGGTCTTTTCTGCTGGTTTACATCTGAAACATGAGAAAGCATCTGTTCCTTCCCCTCCCTGAGCAGAGATGGATGTGCAAATACACAGATTAACCTGGAAGTTAAAAAGCAGTGCGGCATTTAGCAGCTTGTTCCCAGTCAAATCTCAGGATAGCTTTGCCACGAAGCAGAATCCATTCTAGAACCAGAGACGGGAAATAACATAGGACACGCAAATCCACCAGCACACAGTAGGAAGTAGTAACTGGTATCACTGTTAGCATCTGATCCTTCGACATCCCAGCTTTCATTTATAAGATAGTTCTTCCTCTGCACCTTTCTCCAGATTTATGGATCACTGTTTTAGGGCACATACCGGCAAATCCTGAACTTCTAATCCAAAACCACTGTCACTAATTAGCCCATAGATAATACTAGTACCATTCTATATAAAGTAAAACAGATTTCAGCAAAAGTTATTTCAGATCTACACTTGACCTAATTATTTATTCTGTGAGACGAAAAATTACTAAAGTCCTATTATGGTTGAGATAATATCTTTAAGTCCCTGTAGCTTCTAACAAAAGATTGGTAGTCTAGTAGAAAAAGTGCTTTCTTTATCCTACAGTTGGTGAGGACAGATATTGCTAGGTTTATGTGCTTGCTTAAAAACATTTCCATGAAAGGAGCATTGCCAGTCTCAAAACCACATTTTGAGTAAGCCAGCTATACCTCCTCTAGTTAACGCGGAACATCTCAAGGATCTAATTTGGACATCTCTTTTCTAAAGTTCAAGAGAGCTGGCTGAATTAATTATCAAAACAAATCTCAGTATATATTGTCTAAAGCATCTGAAGCAGACAGGCTGAGAAGGACAGGAGATGCTCTGATAAAAGTGTATAAGACCCTGTACAAGCGCAGCGAAAGTTTCCATTAGCTTCCATTTTCTTTGCATGGCTCACACTCAGCAAGACATTTAAGTACACACACTCTGCAGAGTCAATTCAGGGCCTGACAAAGACCCAATATCTATGAAAATTAATTTGCATGGAACTTACTAAAATAAAAACCAAAACCTATTACTACTTTTAAAAAGATAATACCTTCCAAGTATTGCTGGTGAAATGCTTATATAACGAGCAAAGACCAAACTACCAGAATGTACATTTCAGGCAAACCAGAAATCCAGTGCTCAGAAGAACAAACATTCATAAACTCCACAATCTAATTTTATACAGCAACAAAAATGTATAATAAATTTCACAGTCCTATTGATCCTAATACCATTGGCATTACCCCAGCAATTGATTTAGTCATTCGATCAGCTGGAGAAAGAGATAGGGAATATAATATTTTAGTGGACTTCATAAATTCAAAGCCTCAGCTTTCAAATCCAACCAATAATACAATAAACCATAGAGATCATAAATGGAACAACTAAAGTTTTGTAATTACAACATGGTTTATAATGTAATAATTTAGCAAATGGCAGGCATGTTTGATTTATGGAAGATGCAGAATAGTAGGTTGTTTCTCATCAGAGCAGCAGCAATATGTTTTCCAGATAAACATGCAGAACAATCAAGTTTTGCATCTCAACTCCAAATGGTGACTGCTCGCCTGGCATTATCCAAATTCAAGGAGTTGCTTTAGAAGTGAAACAGATTTATTTCTTGTCTTCCTTCTACAGATTTTTGAGGCCCATGTTTCTGTGTGTCTAGCTATACAGAATGAAATGGGGTTTGGTTTTTTTCATGATAGTAGGACCATTAAGTACTTACAATAACGCACAATATTTAGCATCACCTGATCAGTACTTCAAGCCACAGCTCAACTTCTGCTGTTCTGGAAGGTGAGGGATGCGCCGAGCAAAACGTCCCACCTGACACCACCCCTGGAGCACCAGAGCCCCTCACAGCGTCTGTGCCTTGGGGACACCACAGCAACTGACGCTCTCCAATGGCATTTCAAGAGACTCATAACACACGCCTCTGCATTTTATTTTATTTTTTAATTTTATTTAAAAGCACCACTTTCAGTTGTTGTTTTGTGGGGGTTTTGTTTGTTTTCGGTTTTATTTGTTTGTTTTTTTTTTTCCCAGAGATACCAGCAGATTACCTAAAAGATACCTCAGAGCAGATGAGGTGATGGATGGTTTTGCTCAGTTTCGGACTCCCAGAAACCCCCCTCCACTGCAAGCAGGCCTAAGAATCCGGGCACATGTCCACCTTGGCCATCGGGACAGTGCAGCCAGAGTGCCTCCCGGTTTAGTGACAATTTTGTGGATACAGAGGCTTCTTAAAGTGGTTTCCAATTTGTTAAAGGTCAGACTTTCAAAACAACGCACTGAGCACAAAGCAGCCTGCGTGCCACTCGGCAAGGCTGCAAACCAGCCGGCAAACACCGTGGCTTTTGGGAGACCGTTTCAATTCATTCAGGCTTCACACCACGGGCTTGGGAGCCAAAGAAACACGTTCAGCTTGCTGTGAACTGGGGATAAGAGAAAAGGGGTTATGATGTCTGGCCACTGGCATCTAGTTCACCTCAGAAATCATCTGTACTGAGAGAAAAGAAACCTTTATTCCCCTGATACCAATATATCCATTTTCATAAGTTCATTTCAAACTTAAGAAAAAGCCCAAACCCAACAGCAACAAACCAAAGCTCCAGCCCCACAAAAGCAGTTTCCCTGCGTTGAGAGCCCGGAGCTGTCCCCAGGCACCCAGACAGGCGGTAGGAACCCAGACGCTCTTACTGCAGCCCAAGATCTCAGGCTGTCTAAAATTCAAACCCAGACAACGCTGCAGTGCTCCTGGGGAGCCGGTTTGACACAGCACAGATCCACCCTGTGGAACCGAGCAAGGGAATGACTCCAGACACCGCTCTTGTCCACAGTTTTACACTTGAATGGGAGCACGTACTGGTGTAGCAATAATAATTCTGCCTGAGTTGCCCCTCTGCTGTTAGATGTGTCTATTGGGCTCTAAGAAAACTTTTCCACTATTTACTTTATGGAGCATTCTTACATTTTGGCCAAATGATCAAACTTCAGGCAGATTTTCAGAGACTCAGCCACTGGAGGAAGTGTCTTACCCCTTCAGGCTGCTTTGTCACAGGAAACACAGAAGGTGATGACTTCTAACGGAGAGCTACCACGCTGATCCATGCCTGTAGTTGGCCAAGCAGCAGTCAGCCTGGACACTATTCAAGAAGCATCCCAGGCCCAAGCCTTCACAGGCCTCAGAAAATTTGTTGGCTCCAAATTTATGGCAGCACTTAAACAGAACTTCACGTATTGGCCAGTCAGTCCTCTGTGGATAATCCACAGGAAAAATGCCCACGTGAGGAAACCAGCCAGTGACAGGAGCTTCCCCGGCAGCACGGACTCCCAAAATCTGGGCTGCTGTCTGTTCACGGCTCAGAAGAGCATCACATGAAAAACCTGCCCGGATCTCGAGGTCTCGTCCCTCTGGACCAAACGCACCTGCAGCTGAACGGTTCAGCCCAGCAATGGGGGCCCATGGCACCGCAGGCCTGCAGGACACAGCAGCCTGACAAATACGTGACTTTTATTTTTTTCCCATTAGCTATTACTTTTAAAGAGGTACTCCCCTTTCTTAATCTTAATTTCTAAGCACCTCTTAAAAAAAAAAAAAACAAAACAAAACTCCTTTTGAGTTTCATCAGAAATGACTTCGATGATCTTCTGTTAAAAGAATGACTTTTATCCTCATTCAAATACATATTGTATTGGCTTAGAAACATCAAAGAGACAATGTCTTTACATATTCTATTTCTAAGAAAAGAAAAGGAGTTCTCTCTTTATTAACATTGGTAATGCTGAATCTTATAATGAAAAATGCACAAAAGCAATATTTTTGATGAATAGGTAGGAGAACAGCACCGAATAAGAGAGCATTAATATATTTTTTTTTCCCAAAGACTCACTCAGATAAGGCATCAGGAGGGTTTTGAAATGAGATGAAGCCACAAGCAAAATGAGGTCGGTGAACTTCTGCTCCCCCTCTCACAGCCCAGTATTTGTATGGACCTTGAAAAGCCACCACAGCTCAAGCCCGGCCACCGAGCGGGACGCCCCTGGCTCGGGCCATGGCGCCTTGCAGGAGACGGGTAATGCCATCTGACCACACTGATATGCAAACGTTACTTAAGGCAATTATTTGAATTACGAGCGGAACAAAAGCAGTGCCATATTACAAGGAACAATTTTGTACCCATGAATCTTTTTAGAGTTTTTATCACCCCGGCAAGCGACCTGCAGAAAATTCCGCAGCGTTTTCTAGTAGAGGGCGGGCATGCATCCTTTCTGTCTCTGCTCTGTGTAGCACAATGGAGCCTTTGTGGTGTTCCTCAGAAAACCTATTTATGCACTTGGATTTTGAACATTCCTTTCTCTCTTTGTCATCTTTCACCATTGTCTTTGGACCACTTTGATAATACAATTATAAAGGGCCATATAAGCAGTTAGATTGAAAAACAAAAAAGGAGAAAGAAAAAAATTTAAAAATAAATCAGGCATGACATTCCCCTATATTTTTCATTACTTAATTATAGTCAATAGAAATTTTAAAAATCTAATTTTTTTTTTTTTTTAATTGTCTCAGTTGAATTGTAAGATTTCTGTTGAGGTGTACAAAAGGTATGTCATAGGAAAATACACTGTTCTAGAACAACAGCAACATACTTTGGGATCTGTGTCACATCTGGAAAATAACTTCATATGTACGTACAAAAAAGACATTACTTTATTCTTCAAAACGTTTTTATTAGGCTTTGGAATTTCAAAAATCCCAACAAATCACATTTGGAAAAATTAATAATATTTCTGCAGTGATCCCTTCACAACACTTTCTTTGCTCACCTGGTTTTACATAAAATGGAAACTTATATTTGGGAGCGATGTACATTGCAGGAGAAAATATATTCCTTCCTGATTCTCCCCTTTTTCCTCTATTTATTTTATAATTGAAGAAATAAACGCTTCATAGTAACAACACCTTGAAAAACAAAGATGTGCTGCAATCAGAGCTTGCGTGAGAGAGCAAGTATCTATACAGGAGTGGTAGATGAAGTGTAAGGATGTATTAGGAAAAAAAAAAGAGCATGAAAGAAAAAGTAGGGAAGCGTTAGTACATCTTCGAGGGGCACTGATGATAGACTGTACCCTCACTGTACTCATCCTCATGAATCTCTTGCTGTCCTGCGCAAATGTATTTTACACAGAGGAGGATTTAAACTACATCTCTCTTCAAGACCCAGTTGTCTGCTCATTTGTCAGCCTCTCCCCTCATTGTTTTGTGCCTGAAGTATCGCCAGGTGCAACCCCAGATCAGAGCTACACAGATGTGGCCCACCTGAATGCACTGGGCAGGTTCTCACTCCATCCATATTTCAAATCCTCTGCAAAAGCAAAGCTACAGTGCTTGTTACATTAACTTACAAAAAATTTGCCTATCCTCATCCTTGTTTTCCTCTTCTCCTATATCTGTCCACTTGTCTATCTTTAGTATGTACAACACTCACAGCAAGGACTTTTTATTTTCAATGCTTGGAGCTTGGCTCATACAGGGACCTACCATAGATAAATAATAAGACAACAATTTAATCTGCACTCAATCACTGTGATCTGTGGAATGGCAATGTCTTGTTTGAAGTGTGGTATTACATTTGGAAACAGCAAACAAGAAGCTAATTATTTTTGTGTTTGTATCTGTCACTCTTTTTCCTATGGATTGAGCCCCTGTCTCAGCCTGCTGACTTTGAGCTTCAGAGAAACAGAGACCAACAGGGGTGAACTGTGTTAGGGGGGAAAAAAAGTTCAAAGAGAAACAGTAAATCTCGGTGTCTACAACCTCTATGTAGTGGCTCAGGACACGGATGCAGTACTAAGTTGCTTAGTGAAACACTGGCATTTTGGTGATCGCGGAGTTCAAAAGATGCCCACAGTCAATCAAATTGGAATTACCAAACAGAGCATAAACTGCACAGCGATGTGTGAGCAGAGAGAACCGAGATGAGCAGCGAACTCACAGCTTCAGTGAGCTCACAGGGTTTGTAACAGTTACTACGATTTCTGAATGAGGATAAACGCATCAGAGATGGGAACAGGAAAGCAGCGAAAAGAACAACAAAAAGGGAGGCAGCAATCATACCCTCTACTTTTAAAACATAAATTATTAGCAGGAAAAAGTTGCTAAAGTTATTTTCGAAACCAAGAGTCGTTAACATCCGCCTGTGCTGCCATTAGCAACCAAAGATTTTGTCTTTAATAGTTCTAGGAGAGAATTTCCTTAAAAATTATTTGAAACTCTGCTTTTAACATACAATAAAAGATACAAAACCAGCATTTGCATACGAGATTTTACAGAGCTGTGAAAAATTAAACCATATGCGAAACAGCCAGAAGAAACATGTCATATATTTGTGGGAACGTTCCAAAATGCAGCACACCCAAGGACAGCTGAGAAGCTTGCGTGCCACAACGAAGGATTTATGGAAGTGAAGTCAGGCCTCTCCTGAGACTGGAAAAGATGGTATTGTGCTCCAGCGTGCATCCTTTCCACACCAACATCAACGTATATACCCCAAGGTGCACATCAACACCAAACCACAGGGGCCCAGGAATAATGACTGGTTCACACATTCACATACAGGACAGCATTTGTCTGAGAGAGGAGAGTGTGAGGCAAACAGCGCAGACAGGCGCAGCCCAGGAGGCAGCCAGGGCAGCAGAGCGCGGCCTGCACGGCCCCCGTGCCGCGCTGCGAACACCCCAAAAAATGAGCACGGACACCGCGTGTTCCCTGAATACGGACATTCCAACGGTGCCCACGGGATTGGAGGAAACCAAACCCTGCCACTTTGCTAAATTCCCTACCCATTTATCTAGCATTTAAGATTTAAAGAGAGTGTGCGGAGCTCGCTGGGCCGGGCCAGGGGCTGCAGCAGCGCCAGGACGGGGACCCGGCTTTGGTGGCTGCGCCCACAAGCCTGGAACAAACAGCCCGTTTGCTGCTCGTGCGGGTCTGTGCTGAGCCACAACAGATGTGCTGTGCTGGGCTAGGACGGGACAAGGCACGGCAGATTTTCATTAGAGACTCTGAAAAAAAAAAATCTGTCACCAATTAACTCATAATTCTGTTTTCTTTTTTAAAACATAGGACAGAAGATGCACGAGCCATAAATCCTACCCAATTCAAAGATACAGCGCTGTTTAATTATTATACAACCGCAAAGGAACGATTCCTGAAATCCTTTAACTGAAAAGAACATGCTATAGCCACAAGGGCAACAACTTAATGGGATCTCTCAACTGACAACGCCAGCTGCATTGAAACAGAAATAACAAACAACTTACAACAACGAAGAACGAGGCAAACAAAGGATATAACCACACAGAGAAGGGCAAGGAAACAGAGAGGGGATGATTTACAAGAGCATTTACAGGAATATCCAAGCTGAATAGAACAAATCCCATTTCCCATCTCCTGGCACCCTTTAGCACACCATCATCCTTGCAGTGCTAAAGAAAGAGATGAGAAAGATATGGAGGGGAGGGTTGGACAAGTTCATGCCCACCACTGTCGTGGGCCCTGCAGGACTCCTAGCTGCAGAGGCAAAATATCAGGGATGGCTCAGCAGCAATGGGGTCTCACACTACTGCCAGGGGTAACTGCCCCCAATTTACAGGGATGTAACTGGTCCAGAGAGAGGACGAGTGAGATCCACCAGGACTGAGGGCAGACCTTGGGGTGTCTAGAGAAAAAACAGAGTTCAGCCATGGGGTTAGGGTCGGAAGCAGCAGGATGCAATAACTAGCAAGCAGCAAAGCTCGTGAAGAAGTCAACCAGGCTTATCACCATCACCCTGCCCACCAGCAATGAAAACGGCAAAGATAAGCTTTTGGGTCTTCCCAACGTTCTCTGCACTAACTGCCTTCGTATTATTATTAGAAATATCATTGTTGGTATGAATAGCAAGTTGGAAACAGTGATTTCTGCCTTGGCTGTACTCTTTGGAGACAAAGCTATGGGTTTCTGTTATTTATAGACTTAGGTAAATGATGTTTTCAATTTCTTTCTTCAAACTTTCAACAATTCCTCCTAGTCAGAGCTCTTTCTCCCAAGAAAGATGACTTTACAACAGCAGTGCTATAAATTAGCCGTCAGTTCTGACAAAAGAGGACAGAAATGTTTAGGTTCTTACTCCACTTACAGTCTATAGACAAAACATTTAACATGAAGATGGGGAGACTATGATCACTGCACTGAGTAAGGCTACAGTAAGTTCTACTGCTTATCCACACAGCTGCATAATGCACAGCTTGAACGCAGGAACTCAGCGGCGATTTCTGTCACTCCGTCACTGCTGATGGAAGTGCTGTGCTACAATTTCCCTGTATTTCAGCAGCATCTAGAAACACCAGATGTGGTTTATGTCCTGCGAGATTACACAGAACACAGCCCTTTTGAAAGAGACCAGTTGCTTTAACTCAGCTGCCCAAGTCAGGGTGACACAGTGTGAAAGCTGCTCTCGGCCTCAGAGACTCACTGCTCCCAAAAAGTGTGCCTTGTTTGTTTTAATAGAAGGGAAACCAAGCCATTATACATGATTTTCCAAGATTCAGCAGAAACAAACCCCTGATTTTCTGTGGCCGAGGCCATTGCTTAACCACACCACAGATCACTTACCCTCCTTCAGTTATGGCACAGTCTGCTGGTGGAGACCAGCACTTTGTGTCACCTCAGCTGCAAACCCCTGCTCTGACACCAGGGAACAGTGACCCTGTGTATCAGATTTTAAAACATCGCCAGAGTCCATCCACAGTGAGCTGACAATAAAAACACATAGTAAGTGGTCAGTCTGATTGCCCAGCTGTCACCGTTAATTTAACACACACGCCACACACTGTCATATAGAACATCACAAAATGAGGACACCTTGTAGGAAATCTCTCATTCTTGCTGCCACCCAGCTACAAACATGTTCAGAGGAGACACAGATACTGGATTGGGATAGATACAGAACTACACTCATTGAATCTGAAAACAAACAAACAAACGGAACAACCACAAAACAAACAAACGCCCACCTCTCAGGACCTCAAACCTATTTCTCAAGTTTAGTGGGAAGTTTTCCAGGACCTTAAATAACAAGTTTAACTTGTATCCAGCATTCTCCTGTATCCCCAGAAAAAAGGATTTTTACAGCACGCCTGATCTACAAGACAACTTGAAATGGTCTGAAAAACTTCTTTCCTTGAAATGTCCCGAGCTCCTGAGCCCAGTGCTGAGCAGGGACTCCCCTGTGCCCCCGTCATTCCTCCCTTCGGACGGCTCCTGTCTGCTCCTGTCACCGCAGCACTCGATGGCTGCGCGTTAGGCTGGGCTCTGTGAACCAAAATACCACACTGACATCACCAAGTCCAATGAATAATAATTCGGGACTCGTTAACTGGCTTTAGAGGCTTTGAGCGCTACAAATTTTACTTTTAATGAAAAAAAAAAAAAATCTTGTCTTTTCACTGACTCCTGGAGTTGGGACCTTAAGAAAATATTCTCCTCATAAGAATTATATGAAACCATCCTGATTTCACCCCAAAGACTTGCCAGTCTCTGGGAGATTTTGAGCTTATTTCCCATCTGAAGTTCTTTTGTCTGTTCCCATGACAAGAGCAAAACACAACACGTTTTTAAATTGCTGAGAGCATCACCATTATTTTTACTTCTGCAATTTTTCACATATGAGAGGAAAACTTGCCATCATATTAAGTTATAGCACTTTCATAACTACTTGCCACAGCCAGCAAAAGATTACTTGAAAGAAATTACTTCACGACACCAAAAAATGGGTTGCTTTAGCTCCGATAATTTTTCAGCTTGCCTTCTCTGCGGAAGGGAGTAGGAGTGCTGTCTTGGTATGCAAACATGGAGCCCAAATTCAGCTGTTTATATACATCCTCCTCCTCAGATGTGCAGGGTGCAAACATGCATAATACATATGGGTCAAGTTTGATTGCTTAGGAAGGAGGCAATAATGCTGGACTAATTATTTTCCTGACCTGATGGGTAATATTTTATTTAACTCCACACTAGGGAAGCTAAACTAGCTGGCGGGAAAGAGAGAAACGTATTCTCAAAGGGATAATGCAAGTTTATGCAGCACCTTTGATTTTGCATACAACCGATGATTGAGATAATTTCAAAATATTATTTATTCATTATGTTTTTATTTGGGCTCAGAATGCAAAGGTTCCATTTTCTTATTCCCCTCCCCATGCCTAATATTTGTTAAAGTTGCATTTTTCAAACCATTTACTGTCTGGAGGGTAAGTAGAGTGACACTGCTCATAATGTGCAAATAAATGTGAAATAAGCTAGTCAGCTCAAGTGGAATGAATTACTGTCACTGGTAAAATAAGGCAAGAGGGAACGGCTGCCTTGGGAGCTAAAAAAGACTCCAGCAGGTACTGCTATTGAGCGACTGGAATAACACTTACTATGATTTATCAAAGACCACTTGAAAGCACTTCTGAGGCATTAAATAGGCATGAAAAGAGGCTTTAGTGGCAACGGGACTATGCCAGAACTGAGCGATTAGGAGACTCAAAAGCTTGACCCTAACATGCAGCCTGTGAACAAGGGGCACCAAAAATCTTCAAAGACTTGTGGAAGAAAGTGCAGAATACGGTCAATTTTGGAGAGAAGGGATGACCACAGAGCTGTTGGGGCCCCGTGACAAGAAACTCATAGCACAGCTATGGAGACAGGAAAAAAACCCAGTCCATGATTATGATGCAAAAAAAACCCCAGTCCATGATTACGACGCATGCACAAGACCACCAGAAAACAGCTTAGTGTAGGAATAATCACACAAACAAAAGAAAATACCAGAGGGAGGAATTCCCACCCGTTTAACTTGGCATTTCGGTGTTATTTTCCTCATAAGAAAATAAGTCATTAAGCAAGTTACTAAAGTGGATATCTCAGAAAGGGAAGGCTCGGTTCGAGGCGGTGTGCAGCAGCTCCTGGTCCCCTGTCTCATCCGCAGAGGAACAGTCACCTAGAGAGCGCTGTGGGTGGGAGATCGTCAATGGACAACCCTGAAGTGGATGGGAGAGTATGGATTTTTTTATTTTTTTTAGACTGCCTAATAATCTGCATTTCACCATCCAACTTTTTGATTTTCTGCAAAAAAATAGATTTAATAGCAGAGAGCTGTAAAGCAATCTCACGTTACTAAGACTTCATTATTTTCACAAAATATACTACTGTCATTTACCTGCACATTATGAAGTATTATCGTAAAACAAATCTCTTAAAGACATTAGTATGAATTAATGAAGTTCTACTGTCTGTCCAAAGACAATTGTTGCTATTCTGGGTCCTTTAAAGAACTAAACCCTGCCATTGTGCCTGAAACCAAACACTTGAAATATACATCAAACAAATGCTGATATTGCGATGCACAAGGCCCAGAGCATTTCCTGATATTCCCAGGAAGCTCTCAGAGAGAGGCATCCATCACAATACCCTAATAATGGCACTGATTATTTATCACAGTTTTATCTGTAAGTAGCCCTAAACAGCATAACATCAAAACAACCATAAGGCCATATCTCCACAGCTGGTAAAACAAAGGTAAAACAAAATAATAGGAGACCGGTTATTTTAACAGGAGGGAAGGGACCAAGAGAGGGCAGGAGACTCTCCATGCTGTTCTCCTATCCAGGAACCTGCTGTCTGGATGCAAACCGGCCAGGAACAGAAGGCGCTAAACGTCCTGAATCTGCAGACATGCTGCAAGGTCCCATCGGCACCCAAAGAGGCAACAGATGTGGGAGATTTGTGCAGTCACAAGACAAGAGACGCAACAGAACTTGGTTTCTCCACTTTGAAAAATCCGTCCTAAGAATTTACTTCCCGTAAGTGTCCAACTTGAGAAATATGAGCCAGCAGTTCTGTAGTGCAGCAAGTTTTGTTTCCTCAGATGAGAAAGGAAACTTCTCTTCCAGCACTACTTTTTCTGGCATCTTCTTTGTAGCCACAACCCAGCTCAAAGGCCATGCCGGCGCTGCTGGATGTCATAACTGCTTTAAACTACTGCATGCTGGCCTGATAGAAATGTCTGAAAATGCCACACTGTTTCCCCAATGACAACTGTGCTTTTTAAAAGATAATTACATTGCTCCTGGAGAGGTTAACTGAAATAGGTAAATTAGTTCTATCTGCAGCTGACGGTGACAGGTAGGAAGAGCTCCACGACATGCACAGCTTTAGTTACAGCATCTCTGGAAACGTCCCGAGGGATTTAGAACAATGAAACTGTAATTTAGCCAGTCAGTCAAAAACGAGCCATAAACAGATTAATACAGACACTTTTGTACCCACGGCTCCTTGTGTATTTTATGAGGGAAGTACTATCCGCCTTCCCTCTCTTCCCTACACATCAAGCTCACAAAAAACCCAATGCAAGTACTAAGAGAGGCTTTATCTTCATGGCATTGCTCAGATCTTATAATAAATATAATCCTCCATGCAATTATTTATTTTCAAAGAAAATCCTTGTTTTCAAAATCACCAAAAATACCATCAGTTTTTCTACTTCTGTAACAGAAGGTTCTACTAGCAAAACTAAACAGAAGACACAAAGTCTTTGAAGACGGTGCTTTGGTGTCCTTGCTATAATTTCATTTGATAGCACGGGAGCTAATTTATATAACACAAGGCACTGTTGACATGCAACTGTGTTTTGTACTTCACGGCAAATATTTCTCTTCTTCCCTCATCTTTCAAAAGGCAAAGCTCCCAAGAATACACACAGATATCCACTTGCTGGATAAGGATTAGCCAAGAGACGCATGTGGAAATCTCCACCCACAGACCCCTGCAGAGGTTTCCTGGAATATTGGCTTAGCTGAGAAGCAATAGCAATTAGAATGGGTCTGAACTGCTGAGACAAACTTGAAATGAATCTCTGCAAAACCCTGTAATTAGATCACCGAGAGCTGTTTAGCCTCACTGACCCTCAGCCGAAATAATAATGATTTCAACTGAAAAGGCTTTAGTCCCAGAAGAAATATGACAGAAAGCACATCATCAAGTACCAGCATCAGGGAATTAAGCATTATTTGACTCTTATTTTGAGTCCTCTCTCGACAAGACTGAATGATAGAAAAATAAAATCTGGTGCCAACTATAGAAAATTTTGGGTTTGGGAAAAAGTTTGTGACTGAAAAGGGAGATTTTCCCTGAACATACCTCCTGTTCTTAATTATTGCCATGTATCTGAAGTACAGTCTGTAGCAGCTGGCAAAAGAACACTATACAAAATCCACAACTGAGAAAGATGGTTCAAATTTAAGTAAATATCCCATTATTCTCCCCCTTCTCAGAAATTGCAACTCAACAGTTTTAATGCAGCTTGTAAACAAACATGTCTTGAATGAACACTTGAAAGAAAAACAAAAGGAAAAGCAAACTCACAAACCTGATGGCAAAGGTGCTGTTGCTGAGGCACCGTCCCCAAGGCTGCAGGTGCGTTGTCAAGCCTATTTCCAAACGTGGTTGAACCAGGTTCAGCCTGAGCCAGCCCCAACTAACAACGTCTAGTAAAACTGGGGTTAGCTCTGACTCAACTGTTATCTTCATAAAAGCCTGAGCCCAACTCCTCAACCTTGTTGAAAAAGAAAAGCTAAACTGCCAACAAATCAGTGTCACGTGGAAGCAGCATGGAGGAAGGAAACCACCCATGGCTCAAAAACACTGTAGAACACATACAGAATTAATGTCAAATGGAAATAGAGCTAATATTTAGAGCTAACATAACAATGTAATATAAATAATAGGAATAGAGAAAGCCACCAGACTCCAAGCAATTCCTTTCCCTCCACCTACAAAAAAACCCTACGAAAAAAGGAGGTTCAAGGTGTTTTTCCTTCTCAGTCCACCAAGCCAAAGCAACTGATCTATGGTGTGACTCGCTCCTCCAGGTAACTCGCTCAGCACTTGGGATGGTATCCTATCCATTTTTCCCTTCCTCTTTCTGATGGAGTTTTCTGAGCTGGATTCAACTCAAATTCCTGAACAGCTTTGGAATTATTATTTTTCTTATCGGGTTGCTTGATATTTTTTTGAATTTCCCATTCGCTAAACTTTCCTCCCTCCACTTATGGAGCACTATGTACTGCCTGAATTTCCTTTCAAAACAAAAAGCAAATTATTTTTGTTAAGCTGAAAAAAATCAACTACGCTCAAACACACAAAGTGTATTTGGTTGTGGCAGAAAATGGTATCTCTTGTGGGAACTCTGAAGGACCACGTGCAAGTCCTTCCTTCACAACTAGAGCTGAAAATCCCCTTTTGCTCTTTGTTATGTTATTCCATACTGAGCAACTGACATTCTCCTCGGTTACGTTTCATAAAAACTTGTGCAATATTTGAGGAAAAAAAGAAAAAGAGAGAGAAAGGTCTGTGTGGAGGAGGCGATGCCGAGGAGCGGGTGACAGCGACCGCTGCCCATCACGGCTCTAGCACAGTCTGCACCTTCCGATTTCTCCAGCCCCGCACACGTGGCAGAGCCAACCCGGCCCTGCTCCCCTTCCCCGAGACTGCCCAGATGCAACGTGAGAATCGATACGTCACCATTAAGATGATTTTAATGGGCTTTGGAGACATGTGATACTATTTACACTCAGCCCTCCTAGACAGTTGTTTGCATACTCCTCCGTGATGCAGCTTCCCTTGAACAGAGTTGCTACACAATCATTACAAATTGATTGCAAAAGAGCTAACAATCATGATTAAATCATTAAATTCTTGTCTACGCTTCAGAGAGCGGAGAGAAAATTAACTTCCCACCAACCTAATTTTTTCCTGAACATGAAATAATGATTTTCTGCCCGTCTAATTACAAAGCCAACATCTGATCAAGCCGGCATCCAGAGGGGATTATCACATGCACAAGTATTAGACCTCATTACCAGCTTGAGTGCAAAATTATTACATCTTGTAATTGGATGGTGAGATTTATATACAGATCGGCCCGGTTTCTGTAAGATTGTAATTACAAGCTTCGTTGGTTAGCTACTTATCACTCAGCACAGAAGAGAGGAAAATAAGCAACAGAAAAAGCATTTCATTAACCCATAACCCTATCAAGGGAGAACCACTGTAACATCCATGTCTGCATTAGGGAGAACAGCTAAATTCACAGATGAAACAATTTATTATACTCTTTGCAAATGGGATTTCATTTTGTTTAACCCCTAATGAACTATTTTGGTAAACTGTATAAGCAAACCATCCATTTTATAGACAACTAGGTTCAATATAGTAATTATAAGGGGTAACTGACTGAAATAAATACTCATCTGCTTAGGGGCAAGGTTATTTGATATACAATTGCACATAGATCTGAGCATTCACAATCGGCAGAGTAAATAGGGAGCTCGCCTTGGCTTGTTACGGAGGCTGGAAACCCCCTCGCATACAGTCAGAACTGCGAGAGCATGAGAAATCCTGCTGGTGAGAGTAAGACATCCACACACAAATTACCAAAAAGCCAAGATCAGCGGGGTCTGCAAGGGCAGAGCATGTTCGGAGCACAATTAAAACCACAGGAACAGCCTGTACTGCTGCTTTGGGGACACCAAGGTGCAAAGATGCACTGACAGCTGAATGGGAGAGACTTGTGGGGACAGACACACAACCTCCAGTCAAACGGCCAGTTTAAATCACGTTTCTAGGATTTTAAGCAGAAAAAGCAAATTGAAGAGTTAACACCAATATTATAGACACATTTGTGCCCATGTTCTACACAATCATTACAAATAGATTGCAAAAAGCTAACAATCATGATGATACTCTGATGGCAGGATGTCAGTAGATGTTTTATCACTGACTCCAATTCCTGTTCTGAATCAGCCCCTTGACCTCTTTGGGTGTTTATTAAGGCAGCCTGACCTTAAATTGAGATTATTGCAGAACTCATCACATTCGGTTTTTAACCTCTTTAAAAAAAAAACATTTTAAAAAATAAAAAAATAATTTTAAAAAAAATTGATATTTACCTAGTTGATAATAGTAAACCCAAACTTGTCCTTTTACTCATCTAGAGCAGAAAAAAATCTTGCCATTCTGCACAGAAGCCATTATGGCAAACTTTGAGGAGCTCTATGCTCTTTTCTTGTATCCAGTAAAAAGTTTCAGGAAGGTGAAAATGCTTGTTGAGCTATAAGCTATTTATTTCATTAGTAGCAAGTGAAAACAACAGCTAGATTTGAAAAGGAAAAAAAAGCACACAAAAAGAAACAATGAAAACACAAAATAAAACAAAAAAACGCACACAACCACACACAAACCCCACCCAAATACACACAACGACCAACCCAAACAAACCACATCACACAAACTGACAAAAGACAAACAACACACCACCAAAAAAAGGATGCTTAGGTGATCTTACTAATGGGAAGGTGTCCTGGGTATGAAGAGATGCTCAGCATGGTACCTCGACAATTTCTACCCTCCATCAAAACCCCACGCAATAAGGTTTTGTTGTGAATTGATGTGGGGTTTGTATTACAACGCAGAAATTGAGTGCGATTCAAAACGACAAATGTTTTTAAACGGTTAACGGAGTATTTCCTAACTCAGTTCAGTTTTGGAAAGGAACCTTAATTTCAAATATCATTTTTATCACAAACCTAATTACAGTGGATTTTTATCTCACGTCAGCTGTTAAACTTTCATTGATTTCAGTAGTGCAGGATAAACCCGTAACCAGCATTATCAAGATTATCCGCAGAGAGGGGTGATTCCCTACTATTCTTTCTAGTTGTAGCACCCAAAGGTTCCAGTTGGGCTCTGTACTGTTCTGGACACTCATCACACACAGATAACAGAAAATATCTGCTCCAGAGATCTTGCAGTTGGGGGGAACTGATACAGAAGAGAATGAGAGAGAACTGCTACCCCGAGGGGTTCTCAGCACTATAATTCTTAACACAAGCTGTTTGCCTGACAGATCTTTTCTTTGTTATTACCCTCAGCCTGTATTTTAAATATTTCTATGTCCTTCTAAACACTACTTGCCTTTTTTCTACCCTTATTCTCTCCTGGCAACCCCAAAAGTCAAAACAGGTACATACACTAGCAAGAAGAGAATCCGAGTGATTCAATAGTGAATAAAAAAAAAAAAGATCTTGAGGTTATACCTGTGCTTCAAGAAAAAGATAAATGTTTTACAGAGAACAAAGATATTTAGTAATATGGAAGTGGACAAGATAGTTATTGAGAGCTACGGAAGGAAAAAAAAAAAAAATAATCGCAGAACAACTGGTTGAAGAAAATAGTGCAAATTCAAAATACTTCTGTAGAAATGAAGTCTACCAAACACAGCAAGGCAGGTGGCACAACCCGAGACAGCAGCAGCTTGGACAAGTACAGAATCTAACCTCTCAGGGAAGAAAAGTATTCTGAATCGCAACGACGTAGATAATTCAAGTGATTTTACAGTAACGATTTGTCCCTAGAGCAGTCTGAAAACACTCCAGTTTACTTTCTGGGCCAAAACAAGCCCACAGGAGCAGGACCTGCCGCCCCGCATGGGCAGCTCCTGCAGGAGGGACAAAGGGAAATGTATGTGCTTGGGTTGTATGGAACCCCTCGCGGGCTGCACTGCCCTCCAGGTCTCACAGGCTTATGGCATCAGGAACGTAAATGCACCATAACCTGGGCTTTTCCAAGAGCTTTGCTGCCCCACCTGGGCAGCACGGAGCCTCTGTTATCTCATACGCCATACAGCCCCTTACAGCCGTGCTATAGGTACTCATGGCAAACCAGCAGTCTTTTCCACACCAACCTCCTTCGGTGTGAATGGTGACACAGAAAACAAAGATGCATTTGCTTTTTTTCTCCCAGAGGCTCCAGGCGATGGCCATGGGAAGGCACCATCTCCAGCAGCAACTGCCACTGTACCTGTGTAGATTTATGTGTTCAGATCAGGTCATACATTCAGTCACAAAGTCTAGTGCTAAGGCAATGCAACTAATATGGCATTCAAAGATGAACGCAGAAGCGTTCTGGACTGGTATACATCCTTTTTCTCTAATATACTTGAGAACATAAATACACCTGTAAATTGTCTTAAAATACTCTGACATAGATTTTGGACAAAATGAATAACATCTGCAGTCAAGACTGTGGATTCACATGTCACGCTGAACCTTAATCGAGACAAAAATGAGCATATTTCCTTCTCTTTCATAATTCTGGGGACATCCTGTGCTTTCTGAAGGCATGCCATGAATTGTGCCCTGTGCTTTGTTCTCCTCATCAGCACCCAGTTTCTAACCCTGTTTCTTGATCTGGATTCTTTTACTCGAGGCTCTGTGGGGAGTCCCTGCAAGTCGATATCCATAAATGTCCCCCCATGCTGCACACCCAGATTCTGTGATTTGGAGCAACTCCCCCTGCACCCTCAGCTTTACATTGCTTGTTCTTCACTTTCTCTCCTTTCTGTGATCTCTTCTACTTTTGTGCAGGATCTTTCTCCAGCCTTGCACAGTTCTTCCAGAAAACAGAATAGTCAGGTCTCACCCCTTACTGCTTGAGAAAAAGTGAAATGCAATAAATCACTGCAAATCTGGTGCCTTTACTCACACATTTGTATCCCTACGAAATGCAACCTAATAAATTTTGCATAACGAAAAATCAAAGTTGGAAAGGGAAGGAAGAGGAACTTATGCGGCACTTCCGAAAAATCCAACCATTCTAGCTGATGGGAAAGCATGATGGAATAGAAAGCAGGTGAAAACAAACTGCTGCTCCCTTGGAATTTATCGGAAAAAGAACAGCTAAGTCAATTCCAGCAATGCTTAGGGGTCCACAAGAGGAGTAGCAAGGACAAGTTGTCAAATTGAGCAGGTCGGAGCAGGGAGGAATAGATAGGATACCACAGTAAAAAAATAAACAACAAAAAAGCATAAAATGTTTATGTATTGCATTTATTTAGTTCTCGCTGTGCCTCTGGGAAGAAAAAAGAAGAAACAAAACCAACAAACTGAAAGCAGAACACAAGGGAATGAGAAGGACAACACCACTTAGAGGAGCAGAAAGCTACCAGCGTGTGGAGAGGAGNTATACCTGTGCTTCAAGAAAAAGATAAATGTTTTACAGAGAACAAAGATATTTAGTAATATGGAAGTGGACAAGATAGTTATTGAGTGCTATGGAAGAAAAAAAAAAAATCACAAAACAACTGAAGAAAATAAGAGAACATAAATACACCTGTAAATTGTCTTAAAATATTCTGACATAGATTTTGGACAAAATGAATAACATCTGCAGTCAAGACTGTGGGCTCACATGTCATGCTGAACCTTAATCCAGACAAAAATGAGCATATTTCCTTCTCTTTCATAATTCTGGGGACATCCTGTGCTTTCTGAAGGCATGCCATGAATTGTGCCCTGTGCTTTGTTCTCCTCATCAGCACTCAGTTTCTAACCCTGTTTCTTGATCTGGATTCTTTTACTCGAGGCTCTGTGGGGAGTCCCTGCAAGTCGATATCCATAAATGTCCCCCCATGCTGCACACCCAGATTCTGTGATTTGGAGCAACTCCCCCTGCACCCTCAGCTTTACATTGCTTGTTCTTCACTTTCTCTCCTTTCTGTGATCTCTTCTACTTTTGTGCAGGATCTTTCTCCAGCCTTGCACAGTTCTTCCAGAAAACAGAATAGTCAGGTCTCACCCCTTACTGCTTGAGAAAAAGTGAAATGCAATAAATCACTGCAAATCTGGTGCCTTTACTCACACATTTGTATCCCTACGAAATGCAACCTAATAAATTTTGCATAACGAAAAATCAAAGTTGGAAAGGGAAGGAAGAGGAACTTATGCGGCACTTCCGAAAAATCCAACCATTCTAGCTGATGGGAAAGCATGATGGAATAGAAAGCAGGTGAAAACAAACTGCTGCTCCCTTGGAATTTATCGGAAAAAGAACAGCTAAGTCAATTCCAGCAATGCTTAGGGGTCCACAAGAGGAGTAGCAAGGACAAGTTGTCAAATTGAGCAGGTCGGAGCAGGGAGGAATAGATAGGATACCACAGTAAAAAAATAAACAACAAAAAAGCATAAAATGTTTATGTATTGCATTTATTTAGTTCTCGCTGTGCCTCTGGGAAGAAAAAAGAAGAAACAAAACCAACAAACTGAAAGCAGAACACAAGGGAATGAGAAGGACAACACCACTTAGAGGAGCAGAAAGCTACCAGCGTGTGGAGAGGAGAGTTTAAACAGGAAGCTGGGAACACAGTGCTGAAGACAAACAAAACCAAGCAACGGCCCAGCAGAACCCGGCAGCACAAGAGCCAGCCAGCCCCTGAAAACAAAGGGTTTTCTCCAAGCCCCTGCCCACCTCAGCCCACGGGGCCGCGGACCCCACGGTCCCACCGGGAGACACCGTCCCGTCCTCAGCACGGCGCTTCAGCCTGCGCTCCCAAACCGCGCCGCGGCTGGCACCGCCTGCTCCTGGAGGGGGACCCACAGACACCTGCTCTGTATAAAATGCCCCCGCACACAGGCGGTTGCCATTACAAATCCAGGGCAGCTGTCACTGTCCCCAGAGGCTGCTCCCCAACTTCATTCTGGGGACAGGAGGTGCCCGGTAGCTCCCCAAGAGGTCACAGGCCACCCCCTTCCTCCCACAACTGGCCTGATGGTGCAACTGGGACCCTCCATGCTCATGAAATGTTTTCTACTCTGAATTTTGAGTTGCATCTCTTGGTTCCTAAAGGGAAGGTGTAGCTAAGGCACAAAGACACACCAGGGCCTGGGGAAACCAACCAACGCACACCCAAGCGTGCCCTGCCGTTCACTCCCAAAGAGATTAAAATAAAAATTACTGCATTTAGCAGTGGCAGAAGCACTACGAGCAAGGCAAGAGCGGCGAGGAGCTCTCTTTATTCACCGTGGCCCCTCATTATGTATCACTCGGAGAAATCCTGCTGTTTTCTCTGTTTGCAAGGAAGCCTCAAGCCTTTTCTCAGCAGCTGTCACTTGGTTCGCAAAGAAAAAAAAAAAAGGCCTCTCAGCACCATGGCGATTAAATACCATTATAACTTTCCTCCTTCTGCATACTACAGTAGGCAATCAATATGGGCTTACATTTTATGAGACAAGGAGTTAACTTGTTCAATTACGGTGCAGACAGCTCTATTCTTTTGTAACAAGTAATCTGGGTAGGGAAATCGATACTGACAGGCCCGATGCACGCCAGCTAATTTCATATTATCCTCAGCCAATCGGGTACCTGCGAATAATAGAGTTGTTGTTACAGTTCATTATGGGGAGGTGGGATCAATATCGGGACAATAAGCGGATTGGCAATGCATCTGCTGCACGAGGAACCCTGAAGGGAAAGCGGGTCCCACCAGCGCAGCCGGCACGCTCGCATTTATTTAGCCGGGAAAACAGGAGTGCCGGAGAGGTCCCTGCTCCCTGACCTGCAATTACAGATGAAAACACCCCAGAATTGGAGCAGGATAAACAAGGCTCCCTTGCCTACCGCCAGGATAAAATGGAGAAGGGGCAAAGTTGAAGAAAATGTTAATAGCAGATTAAAAGACATGCATATGCCTCGTAAAACGAGATAACACATGCACAGCTCAATGAAACAATTATTTTTTGAAGCATTACGTGAATAGACAATGTATGTTTGGCAAAATACAAGGCAGAAAGGGAGAAAACATGAAGTCATATTCTGATGAAAATTTTATATATATATATTTTATACACATGCTATTTCATGGAGCATATTTTCTTCAATGATGCAAAGTCTTACCTATGTTAACATCTACTATGCACAGTACGCAAACGGCACAAGAAAAAGGAGAGATTCTGCTACGCAGATTAGGGGCCAGAGAAAGAATTCTGTCGTGTGTGTTGGAAACACCTTGAGAAGTCACAATCTACTTGTTATTTAGTTGGTTTAAGAAATATAAGTGGAAAAAAAAAAAACATTTTTGAAAATAAAAATGTTCTTGGCAATAGCACAAGTGCTTTTTTGAAAGAGCTGGATTTCTTTCGATAACAAACCGTCCAATTTCAGCTGTCCTCACTCACAGAGCAGATACCAGAGGTATCCTGGGAGGAGACACTTACAGCTAACACTTTCATAAAGCTTTTTTTTTTTTTCTTTTTTTCTAGTAGGTACCTAATTTGAGACGCCATGGGTTTTGATTTCAGAGGCAGTGAAAGCTTGCAGTCTGACCAAGAGTGGAGCTGCAGCTGTTCATTAAACCCTGCCCTTAAATCAAGGGCAGAACTTGGCTTGGCTTCCTGGGGACAGAAATCCACCAGAGCTGCCTAAAACTACCTCCCATGTCAGAAAAAGCTTTTGAAAACACCAGCTTTACCACAATGAAATATAACACACTCCAAGATGAACAGGTACCAACTTTCTAATTTCAAAAGCGTGCTCCAAGTGTCAAGCTATGAAGGCTTAAGCATCAAATCATCCCCCAAATGGAACATGAAAAACAGAGGGCATCTAGAATATGGGGACTTTTTTTAAAAAGTGTTCTAGGGACTTTCACCTCTATACTAATTAGGCATTTGTTCTTAATCACCCACATTGCTCTTAATGTTTCCCATTTAAGCTTCCCAACTTTTTCCTTCTACAACTAGAACTGCTCCATATCTGGATTTTTCCCATGGTTTTCAAGAGAGCCGTCCCCTGCAGGACACACAGCACCACGGCTGCAAGCCAGGTCTCTTTACAGCTCACCAGAAGCCAAATTAGCATCAGAGGACCTAGAAACCCAATCTTCCATCTTAACCCATTTTGTGTATCTTGATCCTCCTGGGTCCCTTTCCATCTCAGGATACTCTATGATTTTCTTAAATGTTCTCTTCTACCTGCCTTCAAAGAGCAATGTGAGCATGGAAGACAAATTCACTCCTGATTTTGGAAACATTATAATCACAAGGTACCCAAACTTTTAAAAGGACTCATCATATACTATACAAATGTCAATTTTCATCAATGGCCGATGTCAACTTTGAGAACTGGTATCTCTATTTTAAAACACAGGTTTTAAAGACTACCCATTCTTTTCTTGCATATCTTAGTCATGAACACTTGAAATTTTGAAATAATGGTAATAGATAAAATTGGCTTGACATTTCAGATCTTTTCACGTATTCCATCAATTTGTTTTCAGAGAAACTGATAAAAGAAAATGCAGTGTGACTTCCCTATGAGATCTGCCTTTCTGGGGAAAATTGAGAGAACCTAATCCTAGACAAAAGTTTCCCACACGGATTAGAAATCATGATGTACCTTGGTTTGGTGCAGATATATTTTGGTAAAGATTTGAGTGGAGCCATCTGAGTGACCTCAGGAAATCAAAGTTGAAGCCTGCCTTTACGGTTCAAGTGTAAATAAATTAATCAGTTTTGACAAAACTCTGTGGGACATTTATCCACGTGAAACCCAAACAAACCACTCGGTAACTCCGTATGTTTCAGGCTGACCCCCAGTTGTTGCTCTGGAAAGGCTGGCGCGAGGCACATCTGCACCCCAAGATCAGGCTGAGTCAGCGAGCCTGGGCAGAGCAGCTGCCCAGCCCTTGTGCAGTGCTCTAGTACCGCTCACCCATTGCTGAAACCGAGATATCCATCAGCTCTATTCCTCTCTTCTGCTTGTACTCCCTCCAAAATTCTGGATGGGATGCACAAGTGCCATTAGTATTAACAGCCCTTTCAAATCAGTCTTAACACATTTTCTTTTTTAACTCTGCAGTTCCTTTTAGCATATTACAGCCTTTGGAATAGATTACTGGTAGCCTAATTTCATTCATTATTTATCCTGGGCATATTTGAAGTCCATTAATTATTTTTCATCAAAATGCAAAACCAGGCATAGCTGAAGAGGGGGCAGGCACTCATGTACTCACTGGATTCTCGTTCCACACTTGTAATTCTCACCAGTTCAACTTCTGCAATAAACACAGACTACGGGAAAGATTTTACGCGTCCCCTGCTTACGTGTGAAAGCCATCAAGAACAAAGTTTGGAAAAGCCTCACTCCTAACAGAATTGATATTACTAATGTTAGAGAATCCAACTGCTTTGTCCGTGCCACAGGCACAAAACAGCTGCCACTGAACTTAACGCCAGCAAAAAAATGTGGCCTATAAGACGACTGACAAGGAATCGAAGCATCCAGAAAACAGTCCTGAGCTGTGTCACCGCTGGACGTCCACTGCTGACATCAAGCAATCGGCATTGCATTTCCCTCACACCTCAAAATACTGCACAGAATGCAAAGTCATACGCACTGAAATACAGTCAAATGTTTTCACATTACATCTCATCAACATGATAAAATAGCACAGAGGTTGCAAAAGAAGAGGAATGAATTACATACACTCTAAATGCCCGCCTGTCTTCACAGTTAAGCGAGGTGCATACATCCCAGAGAACATGGAAGAGCGATCTGCAGATTCTTATCTATCCTCATGTGCTCTGGAGTAAATCAATGTCTATTAGCTGGGAGCAGCCAGACTCCGAGAGTCTCTCCAGGTGCACTAGTAGGCGTAAGTAAGAAATATGTGCATTTCTCAGTAAGGGATAAACGGTTCTAACTTGTCCTCGGAGAGCCCTGCCATGGATCAACGTTACTATTCTCTCAATAGAGGCTCATTTCTTACAGTAGTGTGTCATAAATATGGGCTAACTTTTATATCACATCTCCCAAGTGGCCATCCTTTTAAACTCTGAATCGTTAGAGCTCTTCAAAACCTAGTTAAATTAACAGAAGGGTGAAAAAGGGTTTTGTTTAAAATCCTTAAAACCTGTTGATCTGGAGTACTACAGATGTGCTTCCCCCATCCTGTCATGCTCTGTGTCTGTAGGAGCAAAATAAATTAAGGTTTTTTTTAAAAAAAGAGCTCAATCTTAAAATCAAATTTACCCATCAGAAACTGTGCAGCAAACTGCTGGACTGAGCTCACTTAGAAGAATTAATTTTTCTGAGACAGCGACACAGGGCAGCACTGGAGACCAGAACTCATGTTCCAAAACACCCTGTGCAGTGACCCCAAATCCTGCATTGCGGAGGAGACCGCGGGGGCTCAGGGCTCTGCACGGTGAGGCTTCAGACAAGCTCATTCGGCCACCGCAGTTCCAGACAAGTCTTTGTGGATTCTGCTTATCCCTTAGTAAAGATTATAATTACCCACTTTTTAATTTGATTATCTCAAAATTCAGCTTTACAACCACTCCTGACAGACACTTGCTGTGATTCTCGCAACCAAGGCAACAATTGATGCCTTTGTATAATGGTGTAAAACATTACAGTGAAGTGACAACTTCACACCTCCAGCTACGGGTACTGTGTGTAAGTATTTCTAACAGGCAGTTATTCCACTTAACAGCTACTAAATCCTTGGATATATTTATTAAAAGGCACTGAGCAATTCATGTTTAATTACTTCATAAAAGAAACAGCAGTGGTAGTGGAGGAAGAGTTAAATACTGTACTAAAAGGAAGAAGCCACAACTAATCACAATTAAGAGGAAGTCCCAGGCTATTTAAATGCTACAATCCAATTATATCAGGTAAAATGAATTACTCCTTTAATGCTGACTTTATATGAAGATACCTTCTTATTGCTCTCATTAATAATCATCAGACATCATTTTAGCCCATATTGGCTGCAATAACATTTCTATTAGCATCATGGTATAGCAGGGCTGACAATTAAAATAAAAAATAAATCAAACCCTGAACTGAATAAATGTAATTATAGTTCAGAAAAGAGCTTTTATGACTATTTGATTAGTCAACTGAACAGTACTTATCTTTTAAATCTAAACTTCAGTTAAATGAAGTTTTAGACTTATTACAGTAGTCCCTGAAAAACTAAGATACAGACAGCAGATGTCTTCAGAGTTATTTAGCTGCCTTAGAACCAATATGTAATACATAACTTGAGAAGCATCAACTAAAATTGACTTAATAGGGCTGCAAAACATATGGAATTACAGGGGGCATTAAAAAGAAAAAAAAAAAAACCACACACACAAAAATCAAAACACCAAACACCACAGCAAACAGAAAAAACTGCTACTGAAGACATAAGCGATCAGGCTCCCTTGGTTGTTCTCTCTGGACTCCACGCACCTTTTCACGCTTGGAAACGTTGCTAAGGAAAAACATCGAGTTGCACGTAACACAAGACCAGCGCGTGCATGATTATCAGTCCTGCCATAGCCAACCCTTCAGCACCCACGGGAGCTGTGAACTGCTTCTGGCTCCAGACATTTCCATGGGACACAGGAGAAGCTCCAGAACCAGACCCAGCAGGGGTGGCTTGCAGGGTCCTGCTGGTTGGCAACAGACACCAGTTTGTTTTATGCAAAAACCAACTGCACTTACAAAGATGCAGGACTGGCTGTTCCGGTGATTTATGGGCAAAGAGCAAATAATTGTGCTGGTTTACCTGGGCCAGCATATGGAACACTGCCAGCCCCAGCCAGCTCAAAGGGATCCGTCAGCATTTGGAAACTTATAAAACAAATATTTGATCAAATATGCATCACTATCAAATTTTCTCCAGGAACATGCAAAATTTTTACACGCAGCCTTGAATGTTTGATGCTGAGAATTTGCGAATAACTCATTTACACAACAAAACATGCAGAACTATTCTCTTTTTTTTTTTAAGAAGGGGAAAGGTATTTTGATCAGAGTTCCTCTATATTTAATTTTTTCATTCTACACTGAAAACTTCTATTTTAAACTCCTTCTAAACTTCAAGAGTTCTAATGAGGAATCTAGTCCCCATGACTGCAGAAGACCACAGCAACACTTATATTCTCATATTCCCATCTTTTATACCGAAGACACCTTTACTAAACCACATTTGAAAGTAAAGTTCCACTCTCTGGGATAAAATAACAATAACTTTATCTCTTCAAAGAATTAAATAGTTATAACAACTCCAAGCTGCTGGCATAGTGTCACCCTTGCCCAGTTTCAGTAGAGTTTGTAAGTCACAAAGCAGGATAAACTGCAAGTGAAAACTCTGTTCTGGCTGAGGAAGGGTTCAAGCCAATTGTTTCAGAGAGAAAACAAGAACTACACTGCAGGCATAGTGCTGTTTGAAGCCCAACAAAATGTATGTCCCACAAAGTCTAAAAGACAGATGGAGCAGATACCGGGAACTCTGCAAGCTGCAGAGTCGCTCGAAACTGCTTCAAAACTCTTTTCAAGCTTTATCACAAGATAACATCGGACTTGATCACACACAACCAACCCGGTTCCCTTCCCCCCGCTTTCCCCCCTGTGATTCAGATGCTTACCAGCCCCTAAATTACCAAACTATTGCTTCAGCTGATGAGCTGTCATCAGGCATTTCAACTGTTACCATCAAATGCACGTGAGTTAGAGGAGACTGAGGGAGTCTGGACCATGCAGGTGGAGTTTTCATGGGCCTGATAGCGAAAGTTGCACTGCTGAATGGAGGGAGCTTTGTACACAGCCCAAAACTAAGGTAATACCTTGCACTTTTTAAAAAGCAAAATGTCACTTCTGGAACTCCCTGCATCTCTAGCTCATTCGTGCTGTACTTCACCTCCTTCATTAAAAAACAAACAAACAAAAAATCAAAACATACACACCAAACAACACCCACGTACCACCCAAACAATTTACCACCCAGTCAAAAAATAACTCGAAACCCTGTGATACGCAGCTTGGCCACTCACCCTCCCATAGATTACAGATTACAAAAACCCCTAATTGCCATCTCACAACAGGCATCTCTTCAGGACCAAGAACCAAACCACCTGTTGGAAATTTCGGGTTACAGCAGCTCAGGCTTTGCTGAAAACGTCTCTGTGCTTCCAGCAGGGCCGTCCCCTGACTGCTTTGGGTCCCTTTGAAAATCCCCGGGTGGATCAGTTTCTTTTGGTCCGTAACACACAATTATGGTATGGTAGTGCTTTTGTTTTCAAAGCTCCACTACCTTGCTTGCCAAAAAACTGTACTGTTTCCTTTGGAAATATCGAAATTCCCATTAAAAGCCCTGATCCCTCTGTAATACAAATATGAGTTATAAATATCCAATATACTCATGTCTGGTCTACTCGTGCATTGATTTGAAACATCTCTAGACAATTTGCTTTATATTCTACTGTTCTCTTTTAGAGGGAAAAAAAGAGGTTTTAGTTTCAATATTGAGAATTCTTTAAATCCTTGCAGCTTTGACTGTTGATTATTTTATAAAGCCACAGAACGGTTTACAAGGAGCCAAATGGGTAATCATTATTCCCATCAGCAATGAGCTGTGACTTGTGTAAATTGCATAATAAATTAGGTATTTTGAGATAAATGAATTTACAATAAACAACCATGAACTGAAAAGCTCTACTTCTTGTCTCCAAAGGCACAAGCTCTGGTTAAAATCAGCCACAGGTAGTTAAGTGATTATAAACTGTAAAAATAAATCAACCTGATATAATTGCTCCAAGGAAAAAATTACCAACATATTTAAAATTTCAGCAGTGCACCTTTTCCCATATCCATTTGGCATTATCTAATTACCTTCACATTTCATTTCCATCAATGATATGACCTGTATTTTCCTTTTATAACTGTCAGGGAGGGGGTGGGAGGGTGGAGTGAAGGACCACGGCGATAAATCAACCTCACCATTAGGCCCGAAATGGCTCATCGCTGCAGCTCTAAATCCAGGATTTATAAAGATGTCTAGGCCATATAGCACACTTGTGGACACCATAATAAATTCATGAGCACATTGCCAAGGCAAACTACTTCATTATGTGGCAGGCTGCCTGCCATTAATCTAGCAGCAAGAGATTCCTGGGAAACTGAGACCGCTTGGAAATTTATGCAGGCCTAAAGTTACCCATTTCATTATGGATTTAATCTGCTCTTTCTGCCAGAGTGCATGAAAGGTTTTTACAGTTTAGATCAAGTGCTTGTAACTCCCTATTTTATATTACTTCTTCAACAATAATGTCCTAATTTTCCTCTCAAAAACTATTCAAACTGAATGCCTTCACGCTTGCCTTCCTCTAATATTACACTAGATAAAATATTTATACAATCAATTGACAAAGAGCAATTTTTTTCCCTTAAATGTTCCATTAACATGTAAATTTTCATATGATCTTTATCTCATAGGCAAAACGTGCTTTGCAATGCCCACCTTATTCCGGGCAGTTAACCCTTTTGTCGGCTGTAAAGAATCCAGATCAAAACAGATTCCGTGGCCTCATTTCTGAAGCCCCTGAAGAGGTCCCGTATTTTAATTACTATTCATTGAAAGGAGATATAGCTCCTGAAGTAATTTGCTTTTTTTTTTTTTAATGGCTGATTCTCTCCTTCTCACACACATGCACACAGACATACATGCATTTCAAGTCCAATTCCTATAAATAAGGTACTTCAAATTAGTATTTTTAACTTCATGTAATAGAGTTTAATAAAATGTTACTAATAATACAGAATACTCCAGATGATACTGTGACTCTGACATACGGCATTAGATTAATGAGACCAACTATAAAACTAAAACTTATATATGTTGAGCTGAGTAAGTGCAGATTTCCATCTTCTGTAAATAAAGATTTCTTCACATTCCAGGTGGCCTTGTTCATTTATGGTCATCATATCATGTTACTAAGCAAGAAGGTTAGGCCAAAATGTTTGCAGTGATTTGATTCTTATAATGACACATAATGGAAAAACCAAAACCAGAAACTGGAAAAATAAATATATGCAAGAGAAAAAAAAAAACCTCCTAACTACTGCATTTTCTTTTCAGTTCAATATTCCCTCCTGTTATCTCAGTAGAACTCCCAGCCATGCATTTGGGAAATACTCCAATACCTGGCTGGAAACTGTGATGACAAATACCCTGTGCACCACTCTTCTTACTCGTCTTGGTAACGTACTAGGTGAGCATGCACACAAGAGGTACAGGTTGATAAATCCATCCCCAACTGAGGGGGCCAACCTAGAGCCAAGATTTTAATAACACAACTGTATCTTTCACATCAATCTTAATATTAAAAGATTATTATGGAGCAAGTGAACACATGAGAACAACTCATGCATGTAACGTCTTTCTTTTAATAAAAATCTTCATTTTTCCCTTGTCTCAGATGAGACAAGTGGCAGGTTGTCTCGCCCACTTCAGTAAAACAGTTTTTCTTCCATCAGAAGCATCTTGGTTATAGGACAATTGCATCTCCAGTACTGAACAGGTAGATTCTGGTGATAACTCATCAGCTAGTCTTTCAGATATGCAGAGTTCACAAATAAAACTTCCACCCACACTAAAGTATCTTTCTGATAAGATTTAGCATCTTCGGGATAAAACTTACACTGAATAGAAAACCTGTGAGCCACCTATTTGGGTGGGAGGGGAATCAAAACAAACCCAAAGCCATTCCTTTTCCTTAGCAGATGAATTCCATACTACAGAAGGCAGCCTGGATCCATTTTTTTTTTCTTTTTACACTTAATAAAGGGAACCTACCTTTTATATAATTCATTATTCTACTACCAAAGAGAATACTGAACTCAAAAAGTGCATGATCTCCATATCACAGTGGGAAAAAGATTCATGTGCAAAGAGACAGAGGTGCAGATTCAACAGCTCTTTGCATCTCTCTGGCTTGCAAAGACATCACAGTCCACCTAAGCTTTGTTCTCATGTGCATCTGCATATACCTTTCCCCTTCTTCCCCCAAAATATTACCTACCTGCTTCTAACAACAGAGGAGACACCTTCAACATGGGGAACAAGTCTGCTGAACTCCGATACCAAACTATTATGTGGAATTAAACTGATCCTAAAAATAACATAAATCAGCGTCAGTCATTTAATTATTTTACTTAAAATTACCTAAGAGGTGCATACTAGAGAAAGTTGATCTCAATACCAGAAACGGTCAGGAATACGCAAGGGACAAAACAACAAATTTGAGAAGGTTGAGCAAAATTCCGTGTTTTTCCAGCAGAAAGGGAGACGCTGCATCAACCAAGGGGTTAGGCATAAAATTATTGTTAATATTTTTAGTTTGCTAAAAGTGAAGAGAGACAGACATTTTTCATACAGTTAGCCCAAATGTGAACCAAAAAGAACCTTAGGAATTGGCTGCACAGACCTTAACTGTGGTCTGTTACATTCACAATCCCCAAATCACTGAATTAGTGTTTCACAGACCTTTGCAGCTCCAGGTGCAATTTGAACACTTTATATCTCAGAAAACAGCCATGACCACCTCCAAATGTCACCAGAGGTACTCTCGGTGCTGCTGACATATTTTAGGAATGAACAATAATGACATCCTTCGAAGATAAGAAAATTACTTTTTGTACTGTGGTCAGATCTTTCTCCAACCAATCAATCTACCTCGTACCTTGGGAAACAGTTCATATAAGCAACAGGGACGCACCAGACCTGAAGGAAATGACTCCCCAGAACTTCACTGCCAGGGAAAACAAAGCTGCAATAAACACACACCTCAGCCACACGCAGGAGAATTCCCTCCCGGAGACAACCACTTGGAAAACTAAAAGTTCAACAAAGTTAAGTTTAGTGCATTTAATGAGTTCTGCATAATTGGATGAAGTAACTCTTCTCAAGTAGATCCTAGCATGGAAGACAACAGTGCTCAAAGTATGATGGAAGGCACTTTATCTCTTCAAGAAAAACCTTAAAAAAAAATCCAAATCAAACAATTTAAGAAAAAAAAAAATCTTAGAAAAAAAACCCAACATGCACGCGCGCTTTGCTTAGAAGTCACCGAAGATCATCTCCGCATCGCTAAGTTTCCAGGTATCCACACCTTTCACTTCTTTTTTCTTTAATTGGATTTTTCTAATATGCCTTTATTACTTTTCTCCTTTTTTCCCCCCAATAGCATTTCCTTTATCAAAGCTGGCATGAAGACCCAGACTCTAAGACATTTTGAGGACGTTGATCCGAGATCCACCCCAAATCCAGGAGTCTCCCAATTAATTTCAGTAAAGTTGGAATGTTTCTCTGAATCACAGACCAAGTCCGTCCAGCAGGCTCATCAAACACCCACCGCAGCCAACACGTCCTCGCGTCTCCCTGCCCTCCGGTGGGATTTGCAGTCACAGGTGCCAGGATCCCACCAGAACACACTGACCACTGAATTCACTCTGGTTTGGGACTTGTCACACAAACGGCAAATGTTTAGAGGTTCTCAGGAACTTCAGGCCCAAATTAAGCAACAAGTCTTCCTCACAACACTTGTAATTCTCATCTTCAGTGCTTTGATGGCTTTGGGACTAAGCTAATACAAAGCCCTGTAACGCTGTGTTCTTCCTGGAATACTCTAAACAAACAAGCAACTGATTCTCCACACTCTGTTTTTCAAGACTTCATATGTATCTGGCTATACAATAAAAATACATTTCCACCAGCAAGCTGAACAAAATCCAAGGTTTTAGCTAAATTCAATCCATTTAGCCAATGCAAATACAGGAAATATAATACAGCTTAGTGTAAAAGCATATAAAACCTACAAAATGTTTCTGGAGGCAGTGATCCATGCCAAAACGCCAAGAATAATATGTCCAATAATACACATACAATTTTTTTACGCAGACAACACAACCCACAAGAGTCGCATTTGTACATCTAAATTAGCATCACCAGCACTGCCTATTCCAGAGTACAACGCAGATTAGTTAGGTGCTGTAACACATGTATAAATCAACAGTGACTTACATCTGAGTACAGTGAAGTGCTTGGCAAAAAGATACGCTTTGAGACAGCCAACTCAATAAAACTCAAGGGCCCCGATAGCCAGAGCCCTGGCTAATGTCTTCACTCTTACAACTTGATGAACTTACCAGCCACAATCAGACCGCTGCCATTGTACAGAAACCCGTTCCAGGGAGGGCCAAGACCTGGAGCGCTCTTTCCAGCCCTCAGCAACTTGCCAGGTTAAAACAGATGGCCTGATTATCCTAACATTTGGCTGGTCCCATTCATCGGGACCGTGCTGGGTGGCAGGCGGGTGCCCAGGTGAGCGCGCTCATACTGCTGCGGTCAGCAGCTCAACACTGAATTCCAGCAGAAAGCTTGCCAAACGAATTAGAAAAAAAACAACCAAACAAACAAAAAGGACTTTTAAAACAAGTAAGCAAAGTCAACTTAAAGTAGTTTTCTGACAGCAGTGTCTTAATTGCAGTTGTGCCATCTAAACTGCCAAACAGCTGTCTACAGAGGCTGCTTACACAAAAATTAAGAACTGATAAAGTTCCGTTTTCCAGAAGCACCTCAGAGCAGCTCCGTGAAGAAGGCACCTCAGGCAATGCTAGCTCAGCTTGGGCAAACTTGAGGGGGGGGGGGAAAAAAAAAGAAAAAAGAAAAAGGAAAAAAAAAGTAGACAATGAGAGCTCCAAGGTGAAAGCTGCCAACACTTTCTTACCGGGGGGTAGAAAGCCATACGAGTTTAAATACTTCATGTTCAATGAGAGCTGTGCCTTTGAACTGTTGGCACAACCGGTCCTCCAGGTTGCTGAAGTTAAACGACGCTGGCGTTGCCAGCACGCAGCGGCAGCGCTGCCAGCGCCTCGCTCCCCGAGCAGCTGACACGGCCCGGCACACGAGGAGCGCGGCTCCGAGGGGATGCAACGCTACAAAGAGGAGTAACGGGGCTAAAATATGACTCCTCCTGTAATTTCAGGTGAATCCTGGAACAGAAGAAACAACTGAGGATATGAAATAGACACATGTACTGCGATTGAACAGCATTACTGAGCTACCAAGCTTGTATACGGAAGGGATTTGATGTTTACACCAGGTTCTGGGCTGGTGCAAACCAGCATGACTGCACAGCCACAGATCCTATTGTGCACCTGGCCCCCTACATTTAAATCTGAACAGACTAAATCCTAAAACCCAAAGAAATAAAGACTACTTATATTTAAACGTATTTATAATATTAAGTATACAAAATATATATCGCCTTATTTTAACTGAGGTTTAAAGAAGTTCTCTGCCCTGCCATAGTAAAGAAACTTACTCTGCACCTTATCTAGAAGGCATCAAGGCTACCATACCTATTTGTGTAACATGCTGTACCTCAGACTCAGCTCACAACAGGAATCCTTAAACACACCTGCTGGAGCACCACTGGGAATCTTCTATTAGCCATAGTTTAAGATTATTGACTTTACTCAAATATATCCTAGCAATATCCTATAATTTTTTCAGAAAATACAAAAGTCCAAGCCTTCCTTCATCACCAATTTGTTTTGGTGGGGAGAGGGCATTTAAATTCAGCTTGGTACCACATTTCAGTTGCATCACAGGCCCTGAAAGACCCTTCCCTAAGCCATACAGGGGAAAACTGTCAGGAATTCACCAGCCCACAAAGCCGCCTTTTTTTTTCTCAATAAACGTTTTCTATGTCAAGCAAATCAAAGCATGGTTATCAGCATGGTCTGTGGATCATATTTATTGTTACCAAAGCACATTCTCCCTGCCTGGAAAAGACTCTCCACCCCACAGATGACCTTCTGCCCCCAGCCCTCGCCCCATCCTCATCACTGCTTTTTTCCAGGTAAGTATTCCACCCTGCACTTGAACTTGAACGCCAAGGATGGTGCAACGGCCGCGTTCTCTTTTCCAAGGCCACGGTGCCAGGAACTAACGATATGTGAAATGTTCCATCCCTGCAGGTTTTCCTGCTCAAACACTTTCTAAATAAATAAATAATTAACAACAATGGCGTGCGCCACGTTCCAGCCCTGAATTCCCGCAGCAGCTCAGGTCCTTAAACTGAATAATTTGCCTCAGCTTGCGTATTGCAAAACCCATTCAGCAAAAGATTATGGGCCTTTAAGTGCCATCCAGGCCTGAAATATGACTCTAGGGCTTTAGGATGTCAGAATTGAGAATTGCTAGTGAATATTCTGTTCTGGCAGTACTAAAACTACCGTTATTTAGCAATATGGGAGCAGGCAAATGGGGGCAGGGGAGAGAAACAATCTGACAGAAGGGGAAGACTATAACTTAGCAGAAACAGAGGTGCAGTTTTCATATGTGGCCACATGAATTCTTTATAGAATAAAATGCATTTGTGAATCAAAAAGCGGATGCAGATTTATATTCCCACTTAAATCTGCCAAAAGCAAGTAAATGAATACCGAGAGCTCATTTCAGTTCAGGAAACAATTTATGAGGATACGTGGGTGGGTGCAGGTACTCTACACCAACAGTCTCAAGGGGAATTAGCAGTTCCTTCTGCTCCTCATAACAAAAAATAAATAGACTAAACTGAAAATTAGCAGCACCTCATTAAATGTAAAACCATCCACATATAAAGCAGCTAGGACTCAATCCTTAAAAAATTCAGAAGGTGCAGTGTAACATGAAAGCCAAAGGAGCTTTTGTCATCCCATCACAAATTATTTAGGCTTAGATTGTGGCATCAAGCCAAAGCTCAGAGAAGGAGCAGTTGTGAGGACTTTCCCTGGTGAAAGTTGCCTTCCGACCTCAGGTTTTTTTAGCCCTCTCCAGCACTGCATAACCTCCACAGCACACCCCGAGTGCCACCTCCCTGCCCTGGTGCAAGTTCACGTGTGTACTGAGGAGAACCGCTCCCGCAGACCGTGTCTAGTCAGCACCTGCGGATTACCAGTGACTCCGGTTATCTCCAAGACAGCCCAGATGCTCCCAGAAAATTTGGGCAATGCCTTTGAGGCTCCTTGTGCAGATGCGCCTCACTGGAGCTCAGCTCAGGACCTGTAAACACATCTACATGCCTAACGCAAACCAATTTCTGTGGATGTTCCATGTGTAAATGGAAATCTGGTACCCAGAAGTCTGTCCCTGCAGCTTCCGCTCTTCTACCTCCACCTCATCTTCTCTCTTCTTCCCTGTACATTAACCCAGGCAGGATTAATGGTTCTCCACACAAGTTACATACGACTACTTGCAAGCAGCACTGATGGAGCAGCTCAAGTTAAGAGCTGTGCAGCAACAGCATTAGCACACATGCAGTTTTAATGGTACGGAGTCTGAACTTCTACGTATTTGAGTTGTTCCCTCCCACTCCTTTTCAGGTGGATGAGCAACCAAGGAAATCCAAAGCAGAGGCACAGTATCCACTCATCCCTGAGGGGTTTACAAGCAACTGGGATTCTGTATTAAGCTCACTGCACATCTTCCTTTCCAGCTAGGAACTACACATTTCAAACTCAAGTGTCAGGGATTATTTGACTTCACAACACATTAGATATTCTGCATACACATCCTTAGTGAACACTGAGTTTAACGTTTAGGTTACATTATTGGGGTATTGATTATTCTACTAATGGTACTACTGACCTTTAGAGGATACGTCTGATTTTTCATGGTCATTAAGCCTTAAACTTATTCTTAAGTTCTGTAAGAGGACTAAGAAGCCTGGGAAAAAAAAAAGTCCCATAAGGTGATGTAGTAAAGTTGTCCCTACTGCATATAAAAATGAACATGGTGGTTACTAAAGCATTTCCCTGTGTCCCTAGAGAGCTTGCCTATTTGAAAAAGGGACTTTAAGAATGATTGTTGCCCTACAACACCTTTCAGAACACGAATCAGCTGCATTTCCATGTTGCAAATTTCCCATCTGAACGCTCTTTCCTATCTGAAAGCAGATGACTGGTTTCAGGTTTATTCTTCTTTCCTTTTTTCTGTAGCTATTTTGAATGAGAATGTTTCCCTCATTTTATCTTTAATCTTCTTTAAGTACCAGATGAAAGTTTCCATAAAGGAGTGAGGCAATCTTCGTTGCTCCCATTTTGGAGTCTCCAACCTAAAGGATCCTCATGGTTTAACTTCCAGCAATTGTTAAATCACATCTACTACCAGACCTTTCAGGAACATCTCAGTTTGGGCTTGTGAACTAAAACACTCAGATTACTGTCATGTTTGAAACTCCAGGCCCCCTCAAGCTGTTTTCTGTGTTCAAATCGCAGAGGTTTCATCACACAGGTGATTAAGTACTGATCACCCACAGTTAGGAGTTAGATATAACATCCAGGACCATAAATTTCTCTTAAAAAGGATTGGGTGTTTTTTTTGTAAGTCCTTGCCACAGCAGAGATTGTTCTCTAGTCAGAAAGAGCTCTGCCAATAAATTGTTTGCCAAGAACGAGCTCTGATCTATGGTTGGCACCAGGGGAAAGGGGTTACACCAGGTAAGTCACCTTTGGGACTGTGTCGTTCCAGTTTTCCTTGGAGAACCAGCATCCGCTCACTCTGCTCAGCTTATGAGATTTGATGGCAATTACAACACAAACTAACTCTTGATCTACACACAATTAAGCGACTTATTCAGAAAAGACTGAAATACATGCAATTACCAAGAAAAGCTAAGATAGAGAATATATTAGGGTTTATACCTGATATTAAATTAATCTTCATAAGTAAGGGAAACACCAACTCTTAATTTTATATGCTTATAAACAAGAAAGTCATTAAATTGGCTCAGCTCTGACTGCATATTAAATTGCATGAGGAAAGATAAGATCTTGTACTCAGCTTTTCTGTATTCCTGTTGTTTTGAGTTTTCTTTCAACCCCCTACAATAAGCTTTTAAGAAAACTGGTTTTGACATGATTTCCTGACACTGACATATCAAAGAAGTGGAAGAGGCATGGAGGGGAAGGTGCAGTTCACAACCTCCCGGCCACCAGCAGCATCCTGAGGTGACAGAGAAAGGTAAAACAGTGTCAGGTCCCTTATGGAGCAGATCCAAGATATGCAAGTGAAATGTCCTCACAAGTCCAAGTCTCATGGTTTCATTGGGATGCGAGCAGGAGAAGGTTAGATATGAAAAATATGAGCTACTATCAAAAACCCTCTCCCTTCAGTAACTCTTGGAAGTTGTAGGTACCAGTGTGAGACGACACAGTACAAACGCATCTGCTAACAGGCCATAAAACAAACGGGAGAGCCGGTGATTCGCATTTTAGCAGACGGGAGGTTTCTCTCTAGTCCAAAGACATCTTCATGACACAGATTCCTGCTGCATTAACAGCATGTGTCTAAACAGACACGATCAGAATTAGAGAGTAACTTAAAACCATCCCTTACATAAAACATATGTAAAAAATCTTGTAGCTTTGTATTTTAGCAGTAAATATTTCAGTTTAAGGAAATTGTGACGGATACTCAGGGTTTGAATTTCCAAATATTTAGATATAACTGTACTGAGCCCTGTGGTTGACATGACTGAAGTCACCTACTGTACACTAATGTGCTCAGCTGCCGGAACGTTTGCAGGATGAGACCCTTTCCTCATTACACCCATAAATGTGAAGGCCAGCAGGGACCATTACAGTCTGGGCTGACCCCCTGCGTAAAGCAGGCCATCAGATTTCTGATGTAATATAATTAGGGTTCTCAGGTTTAACTGATAACAGCAGCAAATACCCCACAGAGACTTGAAAAATGTGTCAGGCAAATCTACACATGGAAGGCATGCTTTGATGTGTCTCACTGAAACACCACCACAGCTAAGCTCATTCACACCCACAAGTTCCTGGAGAGATATATATATCTATATATAGATATAGATATCTATATATCTATATATAGAGAGATATATATATCTGTGTATGTATATATATATATAAATATCTATATTTAAAGCTATTCCTGACAGTCTTCCTGCTTCAGGGAAAGCTGCAAGGACTGTTTATTGTTCTTGTCTTCTTTCTTAATATTTTTAAGCCCCTCTCCAGGCAATGGCCTAAGATATTTTTCTCTTTTTGTTACTTACTTGCCTGAAATGACTGTGAATATGGTGCCTGAGGGTTCTGCAGGCTCTCCGAGGACAGAAACTGACACAACATTTTTTATTTTTTAACCCTCACCAATACCAATAGCCTCAATGATGTTGGTTTTTCACTCCTTTTTAATTACTTTTAGCTAAGTGAGCTTGGAAAAAAAAAAAANGCCCTTCAGTTAACCCTTGCTAAGATATTTCAATTTTTATTAGTATTTAAACCACTGAATCACTTACGCCATCACCCAAATTGGCTGTGCTACAATTTTCTCCCCAGTGAAAAGAAATTATTCCTCGATAATCATTAGTGTCATCAAATTACAATTCCATGGAGAGCCAGATCAGATGAACATGCCACTGAACATGAACATATAATTGTAAAAGTTGCCCTAGACTTGCTAGGGTTTGAGTTTAACCTATTTTGGTATATTTGCCTGTTTTGAAGCTTTTGGTAATATTTTGTGGTTATTCACAGGAAGGTTGAAAAGTTCTATAAGGAATCAATCAAAGAAAAAAGTCGCACTGTTTTGGTACCAGCTCATTCTTCCATAGCAATACTACTGAAATGCAACTGTAACAGGAATCTTCAGCCATGAACTAGCAGGGGCCAAACCACAGGCTGAGCTCAGCCCAAGCCATATCCTGCATCAGCAAACACACACCAAACCCCATTTTTCAGGGTAATCATACGTTTGTGTAATACTGGGCGGTAAGTGCGATATTTAGGTAAGTGATGTATGCAATAGCATCGTGAGACACGAGATACATGATATTTCCCCTGTGGAGGCACTGATGCTTTGGGCAAGAATTTGGAAGCTGGTAGAGACTTGAAAGCAGCAAAGCCATGTGAATTTATTAGTTCCCATCCATTAAATATTCATGAACACAGGCTGATATTCATGAATTTGGCTCAGATCAAGCTATCCTGACTGACTGGCTTCGGACTTCTAGCCAAACAATTCTCACAGTTAAACACTTGCCTAAATGTGGCGTGATTTATTTAAGGAGATGTTTGCAAAATGATCCAGTTACTGAGACTTTATATATCATATTGCAGCTCTGAAAACTTGGCGCCCTCAGTCCCTCCCTCCCAATCTGCCCCGGTTCTTAACTCCGGGCAGTGGTGGACCGTGGCACATGAATGTTGTAGGAAAGGCATCACTTCTTGTCAAGACCAAAATGATTTCCAGTTCATTGTTTCAGAACCAGAAGCACGTAACTCAGAAACACTAAGCATACAGTCAAAACATCAGCATTAATTTACACATATATATTGACTAATACTGTCAGTGGAGTGTATACCTTAATCAATATTAAAAGATGCCACCAGTGATTTAAATGTTGTCTCAAACTAGTCAATAAATGTTTCCATTCATACACACGTGCTTATCTGTCAGCTGCTCATTTCCTCTGCTCCTGTGAACAAAAATTGGCAGGGAAGTGTTCCTACCAAATATCTTCCTATCTTCATTTATACTCAGCAGTCCATTTCTCAAATTCACATCATAAGTATTTTATAATCTATGTGTACTGTCACCTGTGCAAGTTTTGCATACAGCAGTGTTCTTGAGAATTATCGTTATGGGATAGGCCCAGGTATTTGGTACTGATGATGAAGAAACATTGAAATTGCAACAGGTTGTATGCAAGGAAAGTTCTTTTCCTGATGCCCAGCAAGTGGGGATTTCTCTGTGTTACACCCCAATCTCTGTGTTACATCCCATCTCCAAAACCACTGCACCAAGCTGCAACTCCAAAGTTGCAGTAACTCATTTCAAACATGCCTTTGCCTTTCCTTCATGACAAAATCCCTGCAATTCACTACTTGATATCATTCTTATTTCTGTAATGTTCTCGCTGTTACCCGAGCCACCACCCACCATGTCATTTGAAATACTGTGTAAGAGAAGGAGCAGATTTATGGTTACTATGTTGTACCACCTAGTCAGCAAAAATAATTTTTAATTCTGAATCTGAAGGGCACCCAGCACATTGTAGCCTCAATTGTCGCACTGGACTATAAAAGTCATAAACAGATTACTTCGCCTACAATAATTCACAAGGAAAATACATTACGATTCTTACCAAGTACCTAACAGATAAGTTATGATATTTCTGCAGAGAAATATCTGCTTACTTCAGGCATCTTCATATACTCAAACATCACCACAGTCTAAAGTCAAACAATACCAAACTGAACAAATTCATTTTACTGTTTTAATAGAATTCTTTGTATTGTTGCAGACTTGGCAGCGCTTTAACTTTATTTATCCTGATGAGCAGCATACACACGCAATCCCGTGCCCAACAGACGTAGTTCTTGTGGCCAGCGTATAGGCAGCTGACTCACCACGTGGAATTTAAAGTCATCTTGCTAAATCCATCGCTAACACATGCCTATGCTTCACTTGGACACCTACAGAAAACTAACGCTCCTTTTGCACAAGCTCATGTAAGTCAGACATGAACTGAACAGGCTCCTTCCCTCCCCACACAACCTCACCGTTTCTTCCACTGGTAACAAGCATAAAGATTAACAACGTACCCACCTTACGCCTGATTTTTAAGCGTATTAAATCCTGTTACTCCCCCTGAGGTTCCCATGAAAAATTAATTTGATCTGTCCAGCAACAAAATATTCCCAAATATTCGACAGCCCACACGCTTCACCGAGTGTCTCCATAGTTTCAGGCTGTCGTCAGACACCACCCGCATGCTCCTGCCTCCCTTCCACCGACACTCACATCCTTGACCTTCCACCACAGGGCTCTCCAGGCCGAGGTTTCTCCCCACAGCTCCACGGCCCTGGCAACTGCCCCATTTTAGAGGGACTCCAAAAAAATGAAGCCTCCTCTTTCTTTTCTCCCCAGCTTAGCCTTGTTCACAATTTTTACCAGATTTCAGGCTGTCAACACGAACAGCAACGTCTTGCCAGGCACTACCAGGGAAATCACTCCATAAATATTCAAGAAACATAAAAATAATTTTTAAAATATTCAATGTTCCGGTGTTATGCCCAAGACACCATCTTGAAATTATGGTCCCTCCTGGAGCTCCAGCCAGACAGGGAGCCACTGCCTCCAAAAGCACTTACTCTATGAATACAACCTGGGAGTTTTGTGGCAGGACTTGGCTGGGAAACCAAAGCTCAACAAAACTACTTTCCTCCAAAACATTTTTTTTTTTCTTTTTCTTTTTTTTTTTTTTTTTTTGAAGGGTTAGACGTTGTGTGTACCAAAACGACAATATCACATTTCTGACAAGGTGTGCCACAACGTCATCCTTGCGTGAGCTCACTTCGAAGCCACGTGAACCACAGAATTTGAATACACATTTTGTTTGTGCGGGTTCTATTTTTTTGTTTTGGTTTTGTTGTTGGGGTTTTTTTTGGGGGGGGGTGCTGCTGTTTTTCTTTGGTTTGGTTTGGTTGGGGGGGGTGGTTGGTTTGTTTTTGCTTTGTTGCTGTTGTTTCTGAAAGGCAAGAAACAGCTTTCATACAGTATCAGTCTTAAACTGCATAGTTTTCCTCCTCAAACTTTTTTTCCTGTTTTGGGGGGTTTCTTTTTTTTTTTTTTAATTTTGGTTTTGTTTTGTTTTCTTCCAAAAGATGCATTTTCTATCAGCACGGGGCCATGGGCACAAAGCTCTTCCTAAAGCTTCAGCTCTGGGAAGCAGCAAGAACACCAACACGAGCAGTCGTTTGTGGAACTGCCCCCTTCAACTCCTCCTTAATCTGCTTTAACAAACCTCCCGATTGCCCCTTGATTTAAGGGACAGTGTAGCTCTCAGACACATTAGCCTGCGAGCGAGTGGAGAGAGGATTGATAAATCACAAAAATGGATTTCACGAGGGATAATTGACATGGGCAAGGGAAGCACGTTCCCTGCGTGTCCTGAGAACACAAAGGGAACGCTTCATAAATCTTCAAAACGTTTGTTTGTGAATTAGGTTCTAACTTCAACTGATTTTACAACTGCAAAATGAAAACTATTTATACATAATGGAATTAACTCTTGTAAAAGCAAGATTTAGGTATTCATAAATTAGAGTATCCTTTCACTTTGCATCGCGTTACTTGCAAATAAAAATCAATTTCCTGCTCAACTACTGTGCAGCAGCAGTGCCTCAAAATATCCCGTATTTATTATATATAGAAGTTTTGTATATTATACAGCATGTGCAGCAACACAAATATTCTGCCCCAAATCTCAGCAAGACCTTCAGCTTAGTTTTGGTAGAGAAAATTGTATTTTTGCAGTTTCTAATGAATAAACTTCACTCCGATCTCCTTGCCAGAGACTTGTCACTTGAATATCTTTGGATCTTTCCTCACTTTTGAGCTAAAAGCAGAAAAATCATCCAGATTTAGCAAAGCGTAAACCAAGAAAACCAAATTACAGTTTAATTGGGTGCCTATGCTAGACACTTGGCAACACACTGACAAATCTGAGGTCTGAATCTTCAACATCTATACACATCATGAAATCATTCTGCCAGCAGTATGGAGTGAAAAGTGGCTATAAAATGCTCCCATATCCCAAAGGTAATAGCTCACAGCACAGCAGGTACTAAAAATCCAGTACTAACCACTTCTTGCACAGGGGAATGGCCATTATTAATACCTTTTAAAGAGGAACAGCAAGCTCCAGGCCCTTTACTGGGGTTGACTACAAGTCTACTCACTGTGACAATTCCGAAGAAAACCAGGAAGGAATGTGGGGAGGAACCAAGCTTACTCTGATCATAGACATTAACCCTAGAAACAATTTTGAAGAAGGAAACCTGAAGTAATCTCCCAGGTGACTGCAAAAAGCATCTCTTCCCATTCAACATAGAGGGAGACTTGTCCTGCAGTGCAGGTACCTAACCCTGGTGGCAGGATGTGTTCTCACACACCCCGCCAGGTACTACTATTTTATACCTACTGGTGTGTATATGCAGAGAAACGCTCTCCTTTATGTGGAACCTGGCCCGACACAGACTCAGACACATACCCACAGTTAGACAACAGAAAACAATCCTTTTTGACCTCAGTGAAGTTACGCTACCCGTAAATTTGGGGGGCTAGGCTGTAATCTGCTTGCTGGCTTGTTCCTCCTCATTCCTGGAGGTGTGGGAGTGGGAAGCAGAAGACTTTGAAAAGGCAATTAAAATTCTCAATAGCTAAGATCCACTCTGCTGGTTTCAGTTGCCATAACTGCTGTGGAAACATCTTGGATAAATAACGGATCCTCTTCTGAAGGCCAGGGCATGTCCTGGAGCACCAAGCACAGCTTTGCTGGATCCTCAGAGCCACAGACATGGCTGCAGCTGCCTGCTCCTTCCTACTTCTGCCCCAACTCCAACTGAGGCAACATTTGCCCCAGATATAAGGTAGCGCCTCAAATTAGAGGAGACTGATTTGTTCTCTACACAGAAGGCTCCTTAATACAAAATAATATATGTGCACCCATTTATAACAGGTGTTTAATCTGCGACAGCTTTTCTGGCCAGTGGAAATTCTATAGCATTCTTTCTTCCTTGTCACCGTTATAATATTTCTAAATGTTGTTTTTCTTTCCTCCATTAAAAGGAAAACATTTCTCAGAAGCAGTAGTGGGCTGTTAGGGCTATAAAACAAGTTTGCACAGACATGTAGCACGTTGAGCTGCAAGACATGACAGAGCGTGTTTTATGGGGCAATTAATACTTGCCTTGAGAGCACCGTGAGGTATGAAGCACTCTCAAACACACCCTGGCATATCCAAAGGTAACTTGTAAGGCTGCATTTTGCTTCTTGAAAAGTAATTATGGAATCAGCTTGCTGATTTTTACTTGCACCAGTTAAAGAATGGAACCTTCCCAGCAGGAGCCAAGCTCAGAATAGAAGAACAGGAGGTAGGAGGACTAACAGCAGAAGACATCACTTTCTAACCCATATTCATATTCTGTGGTCTTCATTTTTGGGTTAACATTGCTGCTTTTACTGGTACACCATCGTGTCCCTAACTTCTCCTTAGGGATCTTATTCCAGTTTGTTCCAAGTCGTTACAGGTATTTCTCAGCGCGTTTGCTGCACGCATCCCAGTGCCAGCATTCCTACAAGTGCAGGGCACAGGGTCGTCATATTATCCACAGTGGTCATAGCCCTGTTAAAACAGCTGGCCACGGTGCATATTCATATTTTATAGACCTGATTTGAACATTGGTTTTAGTTGTTTCAGGATTTGGAGTAGGCGGCTGCAGTTTGGCAGGGGGTAACCCTAGAGAGCCTCCCCCCCTCCCTGGGAAAGGGAGCCAGGCGCTCAGATTTATAAACCTCGCAGGTCACAGTGTGTGCAGGCACAGCAGAGTTTCCACAACTGCTTCAAGTTTCCAGCAACAGCCCAACTCCCGCCGTGCTGCACAGCGCTGGTTCTCACCGCCCCTGGGCATTTCGGGGGAACCCAGCAGGGCCAAAGAGCCCCGAGCAGCCCCAGCCAGCACCACCTCTGCCCCACACCACCCTGAGCAAGCAGCAGCTACAATTACACTTATAAACTGCACACACAAATAACACATAGAAAACACACATAATATGCTGTTTCTTTTTTTCTTTTTTTTTTTTTGCTTTAGTTACAGTAAGCTTTATCTTTAAATCACATGCAAAACCTCTGGGGCACAGACCCCCAAATGCAGTGCGGGTCTGTGTAATGCTCAGGCTGACAGGGCAGTGGGTACTCAAGAACTGCCCGCCTGCGTCCCCGCTGTGCCGAGCCCCTGGGCCAGGAGCGAGGGGAGCAGCGCTGCACCCCGGACCCAGCTGAAAAACAAAACACTCCAATGTTCCTGCTGTACAATCGTCAGCAGAGTGAGGTCTTCACAAAATGTGAGGGGGCGAATGACAAATGTTCCCATACATAAATGCACTCTGAGAGCACTTCAATGCAGGGAGATATCCAAATGTAAAATATAAAAGCTCAGAGACCGTAACAAAAAGTAAACGCTGTAGCGCAAAAACCACTGAAGTTGCATGTATGATAATGGCAGTGAGCAGGAAGAACAAAGCCGTAAGCCTCCTGGAGGCCTGACATCCCTCATGACTCTTAGAAGCAGCTCAAGCCAGACCCTCAACCGCTGTAAATCAGTGCTGCTCTATGAAGTTTATAATTGTGTCAAACCCAAGGCCCTGGTCTTTCATGCCTCCAGTCATGATCCTCATATTCTGGTGTTCTACAAATTAAACCTCTGGAACTGTGAAAAAATGCTGTTTTCTCTAGGATGTCATGTAGATTTTTGAGATCTAAAACTTTTTCTTAGAAAAAGCTCTTTTTAAATACAAGGTTCTTTTAAAAGCATTAGAAGTAAATGTTAGAAGAAATAGCCTTTGATATGAGGAAACAAGCTACACTTTGTCTCCAACATTTCATTAACCAGAAAGAACTTTTTCATCTGAAAGATGATTTGATGGGCACAGGGGAAAGTATCAATTGTAGCCACATCTCCTGGATTTTAAGTTTACTAAGTTCTTCAGTAATCTACCATTTTACTGGAGACCTTATATTTCAAGTTTGCAATGCTGATCTGTCACACCTTTTCCAGCTGTAATTTCTGGGCTGGTTTTAAGAATCTCCTACAGCATATACTAGTACAAATGCTCTGATGTCAGAAAAAAATACATAAACAAAGGTGCAAAGTTAAAGGATCTGCATATAAAAGTACACTGTTTTCTCTCAAAAATGAAAATTATCATAATGCAATGTAGGTATCAGTCTATTTATATTTATATATTTCAGTGATTCTCCAAAGTACTATTTAAATGCCATGTTACAAATTAAAGCAATGGAGAATGCAAGTATTCCAGAAAAAAATGGGAGATTTAACACATTAAAACTATTTTTCTTGCAACTCTCCTGCAAAACAGGTCACACCAATCCCACATTTGAAAGGGATGTTTGGAAAAAGTTGCTGGTACAATTTCTTACTGTTTTTCTTAGTGAAAGAGCATTAAAAATACGGACCATTGAATTTCTTTATAGCTGAATTCACAATTCAGTTTGTGAAGTACCACATACACGTGTTGGCTGTTCACCCCATTAATTCTTTACTGGCACATGCTTAGGAAAATTTCTAAAAAGCTGCTCGCAACTCTGACCACCATGGTCCATGCAAGTAACTGTGTGTCCAGTTACTGCACAGGAAAGCAATCAGACTGGTTTGGTCCACAGAAGGGAGTTATTGCTCTGATTTTCCAAATAGCACAAGGCCAGGGCTTGGAGATCTCAGCACCTTCAGTTCCTACAACGACACTAATGGCCAGACTTTCCAGGGAAGGACTCCCCCAAGTCTAGGCTATGATCTTAACACTTAATGCCAGGTAAACCTGCCATATCTGCCCATACACCTGGTCCTGAGGAGTAAAAATTCCCCTATTATCACCCACAAGGCTGGCACAAGTTTCTGAGATTTGCAGAATCAACAGAGGTATTTTAGCCATTTCAGAGTTGCTGGGGCAAAATATTACTTACCAATTAAACAATCCTGCATTGCAGATGCTCAGTTACTAGCAACTCCCTACAGCTATGAACAATATCTCTGCTCCATTACCGAGGCCCCTATCCTCAGTCACTAAATTCAGTGCAAGATTTACCCGAGGTAAAGAATCAGGTATTAACGTCACAATTCAATAATGCTAATGCTTTTAAGTAATACCCATATCAACAACCTCCACCCAGCCACAAAGACTGAAACTTGATCCAGAAATTTAGAGGAAAACCAAACCCCTTCCAAACAGCTTAAACCAAACCCGCATATTTTGTCCGTTTCACTTTTGAACTATTATCATCCAGGGAAAACAAGGACTACATACTGGTATTGAGCATCCATTCTTGCTCATTTTTACTGACCTTTTATCAATGTTTGAGATATTTTCTTTAGAAAACCCACTAATGGGTCGTATTACAGTAGCACAGGTAGAACCTCAGCTGCAGCAGGGCCTCCTGCACCAGGCTCTGCCAATATTCACCTTCTACGGGGATGCAAAGAACTACACCATTCACCCAAGCAGCAGGGCCTTTTATGGCAGACTGGGGACCAAAACCGGGTCTGAAACACCAGTTGCCTGCTCGAGCCCCAAAACCCTCGTGTCCCGAGATCAGGAGCAGCACTTCTTGCCAGCAAGGACCCAGCTCCCCCCTGCGCTGGGCACAGGACCAGCTCTGTGTTTCAATAGAAGGGGAACGGGTCCATCCCAACCACATCTGTGCATTCAGGGCAGCCACAGCACTGGTAGCAAAGCAGCCAACTGCTTTGCTTGCACAGCCTGGAGCCACTGGAGCTGTTTGCTTTTACTGTCTTTAAAGTTTATTTAACCAGTCCCCATCTTTACATTATCTGGGGCTTTCACATAAAGAGAGGAGACTGCAGGCCGACCTCTACTGGTAACAGCAAGGTTACAAAGATAGTGCAAGTTTCCAGATATAGGTATTTGTCTCCATTAATCTGCCACCACTGCTCACTAATCACAGTCACATTAAATAGATGTCAAGGGATAGCAATTTCTTTGATTTCTGAGGTCCAATTAAAACATAAGATGTAGGCATAACCATTCCAGTCCCTTTTCATAACCATATAGCATCTACATTCCTCCCGCATCCCAGTAGACGTTTTCACACATATTAGAGATGACACATTGTATACCAAGGGGGTCAAAAACTTAAAACTGTCCAAGAGTCCAAGAATACTGAAAACACCAGTGGCATTTGACATAATTTATAGTGCTAAAGAGCTGGGGAACAGGAAAAGGTTGATGTAGCAATAACATTAGTAGAACTATAGTCCATGCAAGCCAGTGCTAAATAAAGTGCCAATCAATAGCTCTTTTATTAGTAGGTACAATCAATGTACAGCAGGCAGGCCTGGCCAATTAAGCTTATCGACTGACCAAAGAGTAGCAGGAAACATTCTTTCCTCAGTTTTGTTTTGCTTTCTGTAAGCGAGAAACGAGCTCCAGTTTTATCACTGTATTCCCACCAAGGCATCTCCAGGAGTTCCTGTAGAGTGGAAATGCTGACAAAAAGCAGGCGTGAGCTATCTCTGTATCCTTTAACCCAGGGTCAGCCACAAGAGCCAATATCCTCAAGGGTCACTTACAAAGTAACTTTTTCTTCTTCTAGTGACTGTATGAAGTAAAAATGTTCTTCTAGATGAAGGGGAGAGGACTGGTGAAGGAAGAAAACACAATCCCTTAGCAAGGCTTAACCATTAACAGTCCTGTAAGACCTGAGGAAATTAAGCCTATTTGTTTCTAATTCATGTGTGCACCATAGAAACTCCGTAAACCTCCCAGTGCGGAGCAACTTGAGTATCCTTCTTGGAAGAAAAAAGCCAGAAGTACAGCTCCAGTAAAAATTAAACAGAATTTCAGTCTCACGGTGTAAAGGCTGTTGAAAATAACAGGAGCTTGAATATTCAACTGTGACTAACTGTGCAAATGCAAATAGGATATTTATCCACGATACCACCCTCCCTCGCTGCTCTGATCCCCCTTCCTCCATTATCTCTTTCAAAAGAAAAAAGTTAGAAGACCTGATAAGATATGGGTTCTCAGCGCGATCAAACAAACACTGCGCGGTGGTCACAAGAAAAGAAAACACATTGTAGGAATGAATGGTAAAGATTACATTTTACAAAGAATCACAAACAAAATCAGCAGCCCAGATGCCGATTTCCCATCAATTAAGTGAGACGGGATTTCTGTGGCCTGGCTTCTCCGCAGCGCTGCGTCCAGCGGTCAATCAGGCTGCATCCATCTGCTCCTTTCAGGGTTTCATCCTTCGACTTATTGCTAGAATTTAGTGAATACAGCATAGTTCACCTGGTTTATATCCCTTCAGGTCTGGCACATTCAGAGCTTTACAGGTATTTGACACCTCGAAAGAGCTGCACGGAGGAGGGAGAGATTCTCAGCATGTTTGGCGGCAGCCATACAGGCACTACGGGACAGGCCAGTTTTCAGCTTCCTACAGACAGTTCCCCAGCTGTATCCAATTCAGAAAATATTTCAGCAATCTGCAGGAGCCACCTTAAGTGTCAGACAATCCATTGCTAAAGCTACAGGCAAGCATCTCGCTTCTTATATTTGCTGTTTCCTGTTTTCCTTGCATATGATAATTTACTCTACTAGACTAAAAAGAGGAAAACAAATAACTTTGCATCTTTTCTAAATATTTCAAGGTTCAGTCTTCCCTGCTGCAACCCAAACCAGCTCTGACTGCACAGACTGCAACTCCACTGGGTGTTGCGTGGTCCTGCTTTTAGCACTGCGGCCTCGGCTGAAATTCAGCACAGGTCACACATGCACAAGTTGCTTTAATTCACTAGAGAAAAATTAACTTAACACAGGAACCCATTTATTTGCAGTTTTGCTTCCCTACGTTTGTGAGACATTAAATACAGTAACTCCTGGCCCACTATATTATGACAGTTTAAGCAGGGAAACAAGGCAATGAATAAAGTAGGGGATAAAAACATGGAGCAGGCATTTCCATTTGGCCTTTTACATGACAGTTCATAGTAGTTTACAGAAGACAAGGCAGGAGCTTAGCTTGGACAGAACTAACAACCCTAAGGAGCAGTATACAGTAACACAATTTTTCAGAAGTGTTTCAGTCAACCCCTCTGGTTCAGCTTTCCAGAAGCTCTGAGGTTGCAGAGCCTCTAAAAAAGTCAGACCTTCAACCAAAAGCAAGAGGAAAATGCTTTACTTTCTGGCTTCTTAGACCGAGAAGCAACCGTGGCTATTTTGTCCAAAAGAAAGTTTTGTCCAGGTTTTTCCAGTTTTGTCCAGAATCCCTTTCTTGAATCAGACCTGGCTGCCCACCTCAGAGAGTTCAAGGTGTCTTTTGGCAAAGGTGGTTTGTTCTCTCATGTTCTTAAACAGCTGGCAAGTCAGATCCATGCATTCTGCCCCAAAATATAAAGAGATTTCATGACCTGGGCTCACCGCTTTACACTAAATATAGGCCACTTCCAGGGAAAGGCATGCAGTCCCTGCTCAGCACATCACTCCAGCACAGCTTTGCTACAACATTGTGCTGTGCACAACCAAATGTCACAATAAGAATCTAGCCCAGGTATGGACAAACACCTCTGGAAAGCCACAGGCACGTGGAACAGTCAGCCCCAAGCTCCACTCACCCTCCAGAGGTGCTCAGCACCTCTCCCTGCACACACATCACCTCTCCCATGGGTACAAGCAGATGGGCAGTTCTCAGCTCGGTTTGTCACTGCCGGTCACTCCTGTCCCCAGGGCAGAGGCTCATTCCTCTGCAAGTGGCTCTGTAATGCAAAGGGCAACATCCTTAGCTTGAGCTGACCATCTAAAATGAGCTAAGTAATACATAAAAAAACTTGATCAAAGCAGAACTTCCCATGAGATGCATGGGGATTTCTGTCCTCAAGATTTTGTGAAGTCAAGCCCTGGTCCTGGTGTACTGCTTTTCTTTCAAGACTTTGAGGGCAAGGTATCTTTAACTCGAAACACCAGGACATTCACCCCGGTGCTCCTCTGTGTTTCTCAGGTCACTCACACACTTGTGCCCTCACACACTTGTGGCCCAGTTTGGTTTTTTGTTGTTGTTGTTTTGGGGGTTTTCTGGGGTTTGGTTGGGTTTTTTTTAGATTAAAAACTCCAGCCTAAACCTTGAAGTCTTACTAAAGGAGCTCAGCCCATTACAGCCTGGGAGAGGCCAGCTTTGCTAACAAACACAAGGCTCATTAATACTGCTGAGCAAACTCAAGATGAAAACACTTCAGGCTGGAGATGGTTTTCCTGAATTGCTGGGGGCCCTCACATATAACCCACACCACGGCCAGAAACATCTTCTGGACTTCCATTTAGAAACCTGCACTTTTGTCAAGCAGCAACATGTTCTAAGACGCAAGCCTACATCTTCACACTCAACACATTCTCAACTAGAATCTGTAAAGACACAGCTGAACACATGCTAGAAATCCCACTCGATTGTTCAGAAAAATCGTTGTTGAAATTCCTTCTTTATGAATCCATTTTAGTGTAAAAAAACCACAAAGATCTTCAAGAAATGAGAACTTCAGGAGGAGGCACTTCTGTGAGCATGGAAGGTGGAGCCTGTGCAGGAGCTCACCGCTCCTCCTCCTCTGCTTTCCACACTCGGTGCCTTTTCCACCGTTATGTTCCCTTCTGAACTCTGCAACAGATGGGAGCAGTTGGTTTTTAAAAGGTTTTTATTTTCTGATTTCAATTTTTCATGTGTCATTTGAATCTTGCACAATACCATTCTCTAGTGAAGAGGAGACATTGTGTTAAGCTTAATTATCAAAGGCTGAAACCCAGCAAGCAATCAATCATTTAGTGACACGCTCATGCTTTCACTGATTTGAAAAAATATTTTTTTGTGGCTGTTGAAAAAAGAAAAAGTGTCAGAGACAAAAACAGAATCACTCACTTTGCAGCATATCAAAATATCAAGACTGTGGGGAGATGAGTGAAGAATGTTCATTTGTTTTCTCTGAAACTAAATCCAACTCTTTTTGGCACGTGAGCCCGGAAGTCACATAAGACGTCTTCTAGTGTAAACATTATCTTTCTGCCAAGGTTTGCCTTATAATTAGGGCCAATTTGAACAGACTCAAAACTCGTTTCTAAATGGCTTTCCTAAAGAGTCAAGGTTGTTTTGTTCTTTGCCTTTCTCTAGTTTTCCTCCCCACCCCCCTTTTTTAGCTGCCGGATAAGTGCTCGGGCCGCTGCATTCCTGGGGAACACTGACATCCAGTGGAGAGCTGGGCTCAGCCCCAGAGCCACCGCCGGGACCCCAAGGCGGCATCTCGGCCACAGGACGGACCCAAAAGTCCAGCAGCTCCAGAAGATGCTGTGAACTGCCTCACCACACAGATGGCGGCACGCTTCGGTCCCACCCGCGCCACCCTGCGCTCCGACAGTTACCTTGTCATCTAGAGCCTCATTACAATCACTTTTCTAGCCGTAATTTCCAGTAGTTCACTTGTGGAGCTTAGATGCGGGGTTTTTCAGTTGAGGAAATGTTGAAACAAAACCCACTTGTATCCACTGATCAGCAGATATACCACACTCGCTTCTGTTTTCTCAGCAATGCAGGGTGACACGTCCCATGTGTTTAGACAGCACTGCATTTCAAATGATAGCGTATAGTCAACTATTAGCATTGTTTTTCTTTGGAGAAGCAGAGTCCCTGTCAGGTCACCCTGGTGTTATCACCTAGTGTAGAGGCATCTGATATCACCAGCCTGACTCCAACCACCACGCAGATGCGTTTGCAAGCTTATTCAGTGAAAACCTACATAAATGCAAGCATCAGACCAAGCTTGGACTGCAAAACAGGCTCACAAAACCTACGTAAAAGTGTGATTGTCATCTTGCTCCTTTGTAACAGCACCGTAGGTCAACTCTGGAGTTCTCATTTTAATGCAATGTGCTGTTTAGGAACGTAACAGTGCAACAGCAGATGACTGTAAGAATTACAGTGCTGGTAATATCGTCTCAAAACCAGGGTAAAATAAAGCTTGAAGAAAGAAAAAGCAGTTGTACTGCAAGCTACAAACAAGAATCCTGTTTCACAAGGAAATATTTGAGGTTTCTAAGCTGGTTTTCTCTCCACACTGCATTCCAGTACAAAGCTTCAAAACATTTCATCCTTCCATTCCTGAATGTGACACATTCACCCCATTACAACCACAAGGTTAACCACAAGCCCAAGTCGTGAGAGAGCAGTTTTTTCCAAATCCCACAGAGGGAACTTGAACCCGGGACCCCCAGCTCCCAGAGGACACCCCTGTGGCAATTTTGGGTGAGCGGCCCTATCTTGTTCCCTCCCTTATCTTAGACCCAAGACACTCTCATCAGACAGATCCATTTCATTAAAACTTTGTTTACAAAGAAATATTTTATCAGCAGTCCCCAACCAGCTCCAATCAACTGTATTTACCTTCTGGCCAAAAAGCAAGCCACACTGTGCTCTGTAATTCTAAACCAACCTCAGAAGGGTTTTGTAAAGCTCCTCCAGATCTACACCGGTAAAGATGAGATCAAGTTGTGATGCATAATTCTTAGCTTGCTATAATACAAAATCAGAGTACAATTACGTCCTCTGCATCCCACTGGAAGCAAGCATGTGCTCTGAAGTGTCTCCTTCAGTGCTTTCCTACCATGAGCAATACCCCAGGACAGCACAACCACCATCACGTTTGCTTCAGAAGGACTGGAGCATGTACTTAAAAACAGCAGCAGGGAGCGGAGACCCTTTGAAGGATGTACCAGGACCACCACTAAGCCAATCCTGCACTCAAGTGCCTTCCATGGCTGGGACCAGAGAACACGCCAAATAACCAACCTCTTTTCTTACGTAAGGTCGCTCCAAAGGTGAACAGGAGACACTGGTTAACTCCTGACGGTATGACAATAAGATTATGAATCTGCCTAAAGTTTATACAATTTTTACCTATTTTTCTAAAGATTTTACTGCTACAAAGTGTTGCTTTTCTCTCTGTGGCAAGCCAGGCTAGTTCTAAGTCAGGTTATCTCCTTACTGCCTGATTTCTGTTACACAGGTTAAGTATGAAGAAATACCTTTTCTTTAAAAAAAGGGTTCTTAGTGCATCTTTTCGAACGAAATCATAGGGGATGACTGTCACTTCTACAGCTAGCAAACTATGCGGTTTCTTTTATGAGCTAAATGAAAGGAACATACAAAATAATCATTATGGATTTGTATGAAATTACTGGGTATGGAATGCAGTAAATCCCCAAACAAGCTTTAACTATAGCTTGTAAGATATAATGATCAGGTAAAACTGCAGACTGTCCTTTTGTAAGATGTAGCAGAAACCTAATATTTTATCGGAAACCTTGATTTATGTTTAATAGCTCTGCTACCTACTAAAAAAGATCTTGTATTAGCAAATGGGTACAGATCCAGTCCATTAGCTTAGGACAACTGAAAAACTCGAGGGTTTTGTGAACTAATGTAATAAAATATCATTAAACACTGTAGCATGACAAGACAGACAGAAGGTTTGAGTTGAAAGTCAGGAGAAGTGTTTGAAATGAAGTAAAATGTACAATAGATATGTTTAGGTACATCTGGCTTACATTTGCAGTAGGTCGTCAGAGGACCTTAGTGTCTGTGATGTAAATGAATAACAGAGCCCTCAACAATTTAACTGTCATCAGTATAAATGCTTTAACTGGCACAGTAAAGAAAAGCTCTGGGCCTCTTTCTAAATCTCCATAAGCTCCTGGTCTGAATTATAAACTGGGGCTGCATTACCTGAAGATGAAAGCAGCCAGGTCAATTCACTTAAAACCAGAGAATTACCACTGGGAAGCGGTGATGAGCAGCAAAGGAGCACGTGTGTGTGCGTATGCGCGGCTGTGTTTTTAATGTACAGTTTCATAGAGACAAGAGGAACATCTGACTGCCCGGTCATTCAAGACCCAGATTCAAAGGTCTGATAGGAAGGAAAGTAACTGTTTGATTTTCAGCTAGTCAAAGTTCCAAAATAGTAAGGCTAAAGATAAACCACCAGAATTAAATCTCCGCTAAGAGGAGGTGCACAACTGCAAGGAAAGAGCTGCTTCTGTAGAACCTGCTCACAAACACTCCCACCAGGCAGCAGCATCACGTATACAGGCCAGGATGAAGAAGTCCAGCCGCGTAAGCTCTGCCACAGACTTGGACAGCTTTAATCAAATTCCTTCTCTCTCCTTATGCACATTCCCTCCCTCACCTTCTCTCAGCCTCCAGATCACCACTTTTGGGAGGCAGGAATTATTCCTCCCCCACATGCTATAGCACACATGGCACAACATTGCTGCAGATCCCAAGTAGTCCCTGAGTCACAGTAAACCCTACAATCAATGGCAGCCAAGAATAATTCCCCTCCACTCACCTCACTTGTTTGTCACTCATGTCAAGGCCACTGATCCCACACAACTGTCCAACATCCATGAGGCTGAAAAAAACTGATTCTAAGACTCCTAAGGCAGACAAAACCCCAGCAGATTTCACTGCTTTGAAACTTTGCGAGTCAGAAGTACTGACCAGAGTTTGGGGGATGAGTGAAGGCAACTAAGCTCAGGAAGATGCAAAGACATTGCTCACGCTTACAGCAACGTGGCCAAGTTAGTGCACGGTCACCACAACCTTCTGGGCTCAAGATGAAATTATTTCCCTCCCCGCTTCAACAAATGCATAGGACATTCACTTTTATAATAAATTCCAAACAAATTAATGGATTCCAACATGCATCATCAAATTTATATTTCCTCCTCCACAGAGTCCTACCCCTGTAAGTAATCCTTAAAATTCGTCATGAAGCTTTCAAAACAATTTATGCAAACAAACATCAAGCGGAGCTATTTGTATTGGCAGCACATTTCACTTAACAACCTACAACAAGGAACAGATGGTCTGAGCTCTGGAAACAGCTACAAAGAAAACAGTAGGAGCAAGCCCATCAGAAGCACTTTTTTCCCCCAATTTTGTGAAGATTACAGACTTGTTCTTGTTTATTTCTTTGATTAGGCTGTTATTTTATATACTCATGAATCCTTGCCCTGCATTTAATGGAAAAAAATCCACCAGAAGCACATTCCCCAACTGTGCATAGTTTACAGAAGCGCTGCTTTGTGCACTGAGCTATCTATTCCTCGCTGACCCAGCACGCTCTAAATGGCAGGGAAGGAAGCAAAACAACATGCAGATGTTGTACAAGGGATTGACAAATTTAAGGCAAACCTCTTAACAATTCATAGTTCTGTTTATCCCTCCACCCATCCCTTGGCCTGCAATATTAAACCAAGCAAAAGCAGATGATTCACGCTGTCATTCATTACACATCGCTTAGTCCTATTACTGGTCTTGCAAGATGTGATGGGCTCTTCTTCTTCACCTTTTCTAAAAGGACCTTTGTCTTGTGAAGACTGTTTACAAGAGGCTCAGCCCCACGAGGATGCTCTGGCACAAGGGAAGGAGAAGCAGGGTGTTGAATACCCACAAGCAAGTTCTGTGCAGGCTGGGAAGCAGCCTGACCACATGGAAATCTGGTTGGTGCCCATGGCAGGACCAGAGGACTCGTCAAGGCAAGAGAAGTTCGGTATAGCGTGGGAACCGGTCCAACAAGAAAACATCAGTAATTGTATTTTGAAGTGTGTCGGAGAGAAATAAAATGAAAATGAAGCAAAAATGAGCCTGATGACATCCTCTAATGGAAATGTCATGCTTTCCTTGTACCAAAACAAGTAATAGGAAAAATTTTTATAAAAAGGAAAAACAATACTCAACTGTGCAAGCCTTTTGAAGAAAAAAGTCCCAGTCACCAGTAATGATGTTTCTTGTTACTACCACCATCATTAAATTCACCGTCAGGTTCACTACTACCTGTGCTTTCTTCACAAGGATTCATATGAACTCATCTGCACAAAGACCCTGGGTTTAATGTGAATAACACCAGGGACAGCTGACATGCTGCACAGCTCCCAGCCCACCAGCCACAAACACACAGCCCCTCTTTACTATCAGAAGGCAGAGGTAAATTAGCCCCCTTGGAGCTACACAGGGATGAACATGGAACATGATGTTAAAAAAAGATAATGAACAAGGAACGAAGGACTTCTGACCAGAGAGGCAGTCGTGACATCTTGAAGTAACAAAAATCTTTCTGAAGGGCATTAACCTGGGTGGAGACAGAGGTCGGTTTGGCTTTGAGAATTGAAACCATGTTAAATTTTGGTAGAGCAAAATCAAGGACAAAGCAGACCAAACTGTCAGCTTAACGGGACCTTTGAACATGACAGTTGAATAAACTTTGTTCCACACAACACTATGTAATTTCTGTTTTCCCTACTCTTGTTAGTGGAACAGTTTCATACCAGGACAACTACGAAGCTGTTTTCACTGGCTGCCTTGGCGAGCCACGGTTGGCAGTCCTTGCACACCATCCTTGTCTTCCACCGGACCACTTAACAGAGCAAGATGACTAAACTACTACTGAGGAACAAAACCAAACACATCAGAACAACCATCTGCCTTACACAGCATCACGGATCCAAGCTTTTCTGTTTGTGGTGAAATACAATTAGACACAGCAGCAAAAGCCCACGCAGCCATTTAGATACTCTCAATGCAGCTTTTCCCATTACTCATCTGGCTGCAGGAAGAGGAAAGCAAACTCAAGAACATGATAAAGCTAAACTAACAGTGCTGCTGAGCAAAAGGTGTCTCAGGGAAAACAGCTGGAGAAGAGTATCTGGACAAGCTCTGTCATGTAGGCATTGCTCCTAGGTTTTACTTGTTCATAAAAAGTGAAGAAAATGTAAAAGTTGATTTTTCAGGACTTGAACTGTCTGACTGCAGTTTAAACCAATTTGAGAGTAGGCACGACTGAGTTCATGATCTGACCCTGTTACATGATACCCAAACCGAGCAAGCAGTTTGAAGTTCACTTCAGACTTCTTCATTTGGAGGATTACGATGAAGCGTTTCCTGAGATGTCATGCTTTAAGCAGCTAATGGCATGTGACAACCAAGTGCTTTCACATTTTACATTCTAAAGTTGCAAACATTGGGCCTCTCCCCCAAGCAGGGAAACATGCAGCAGCCCTAAGACCCTGACATTTGGGGCCCCATCAGACTCTCCTTTTACTTTAGCAGGCACTGGATGCAACCAGGAGCGTGCAAGCTGGTTTATGCCTCTTCCCAGTTACTTTTTTCAAAAGATGCATGTGGAGTGATACGAAAAAGACACAAGACAAGGAAGAGTTTTACAGGCATAAGTGGAAGTAGATGCCCTCTGGTGACCTCCCCCAAATGTGTCTAAAGGTTTTTGGGGTTGAACAAATGAAATGGCAACGTGATGCAAAAGGCTGTGGTTTCACACTGTACCTGCCCAGGTTCCCCAGCGCCTCCACAGGCTGGAGCTCAACGAGGCCACTGTTTTATGGACAACAAGCCTTTATGGATCAGAGTCCTTTCTAGGGAAGGTTGCAAGTTCGGGAGACATTACAAAGGCTATGTATATATTATGTATACATACAAAAATAAAAATCAAACTTCATTGACAGCCAGTAAAGTTTTGTTCAGTTTAATCTCTATTTTAATTTGCAAACTTGCCTGTGTGCTGCTTCTTAAATCAGCAGTACAGTTTCTGAACTACTCGAACCCAAGGAGTCACTCTTATTATATTATACTAAGCAAGAGGCACCATAACACGTATGACACATCAGGACCCAGCTACTGAGCACCAGCACTAACCAACGCCCTGACGCTGCTTCTGGGTTTTATTCCAAATACCAGAGTCAAAACTATTCTCAAGCACAGTTAAAAAAAAAAAAAATAAAAAAAAATCTATTGCTATTAAGCTTCAAGTTTCCTTCTCCTGGAGAAATGCTGTTTCAGCTGAATTTGGTCAAACTACAGGAGCTGATTAGGTTAACCGCTGACTGCGTTTCCTTTGTGGGCATCTGAGACTGTGCCCTGACCCAAATTATTTAATCTTCATCCAGATTTGAACCATTTAATTTTAAGCTCCACACCTCTGGGAAATGAAAAAGGTAACGCAAACTTGAGAGCAGCTTTTAACTTCGAGAGGTAGCAAGGGGCAGGGCACAGACACGGCTGTTCCCAGCCATGCAAAGCCCAAAGCCGTGCTGCTCCTGCACCGAGCAGAAACCTCGGCCAGAGCAGGTTGTGGAGTGAAGGGACACAGGGTTGATGTTGGCTATTTTGCAGGACATTACAGTGTTAGCCAGCTCTGCAGCTTGAGGATCTGAGGGAAATTTCTGGTCTGAAGAGAGAAGAGGGGGCACTGAGCTCTGCAATCATCCTTGGGGCAGGCAAGACCCTCCCGGCCCACATTATTTACGACTCATAGAGTTTAAACTCCCCTCTCCAGCTTCAGCCATAAACCCCAGCCTGGCCTTGAGATACTTCCCAATGAAAGCATCATTAAAAAAAAATCCCAGTTACTTTTTTTGGGATGTTCATTTGTCAGACTGAAGGAAGCCAGCCACGCTGTGTCAATAATAATGAACTTATTAGGCTGGAAAAGATAAATATTGATCATCTTGCTCACACCGTCCAACAATAAATCAGTAACTGCATGAGGAGGTAAAAATACGCCAATCTTTGCATGAAGGGATTTTTAAACAGCTCGTGAAGCGTGCAGGAGCATTCCTAAACTGCATGATACAACAGCATGCAAAACTACACACGGCACCTCAGAAGAAGCTCTGTAAGATTCTAGAAGCTGCGTGGCTGCTTTAGCAGGACACTGCAAACCTGCTAATTGGCCCACAGGACAAACAACATGTATTAATTCAGACCAAATGGCCCTATACCTTGGTTATAACCACAGGGTCATACAGCAATTTCTGAGCTCTTTCAACTGCATGACATAGTGCCACATACCTTGAAAACGGAATGACAATTTATCTCTGAACTCAGTTCAACATAAGACAATTCAGCCCAGCTATTTAACTACCAACCACACATGGGAAAAGACCAGTTAAAGTATAACAGAGAGGACAGTGTAAGCTTACCAGTAACACAGAGAAAAGGGATTTTCAGTGGGATGCTGCAGCTCATCCCCAACAAGCTTTACATATGTATTTTCCCCCTTTGCCACCAGACAGAGGGGTAACGTTTACAAGCTCTGGCTGCAAGACGTGAACAGTGAGAAGGTTCATCTGGCACCGTTCTGTCCCAGCTCCCCACCCCTAGCAGGATGGCGAAGCACCCAAAGCTGAGAACCTGTGCACAGCCCCTTCCGCACAATTACAGCCTGCTTTTAATTACACCTAGGGCAACACCGCATAAATCCCAAATACGCTAACTCTATTTCAGTGAGGGACAGTAATTTCCAGTCTTGCCTCCGCAGCCTACAGCCTCAGCTGAGCAATTCCGAAAAAGCCATGTCCTGGTGAGGCAGCCAAGCCCTCTCCCATACACTCCTGACCTACAGATATGCTTAATATGTTAATTTTTGTTTTGGTTTCAGAACAAAACCTGCCTTTTAAAGAAAATTTTAACAGATTCTAAACCAGAAACACTGCACTCCCCTGAGGCATTAAAAAATGCAAACTGAAGACTTCCCATGTGTCAGGGTTATTACTTATTTCCTTCTAAAAACAGAAGAACTGTTGCAATAGTTGTAATGCTCCAGCTCACTAGGCCAAGAAGATGTTTTCTTTCTGCACATTCATTAACCGTAGTGTGGAACTCAATAACTGTTCTAATTTCCTACCTTAAATGTTTTTCTTCCCCCCAGTTTTCATTTTATGCTTTACATTTACATAGGACTATACTCCACCACTTACCTTGAGAGTCTAGTTGCTGTCAAACACAATAAACGGAAAGGAAAAGTGTCTGGAATCACAGAAGCTTTAGTGTTGAAAATTTTAATTTAATTTCTATAAATTAATTTAAGCACTCAAAGCTTTCTTTGTCAGCCACAGATGAGAAACTGATAAGCTTTGAAGGCAAGCAAATGTGGTTTTTTAAGTCAAATCTCTCAGGTAAATATTTATGTTAGATATAACGAGAGATGTTATTTCATACCACAAATTAAATGCCAGGTAGTTATTAAATCTAGTGCAACACTACGAAGCTCTGGGGTACTGTTGCCCACAATAGGTGTACTGTAGTGATGCTGGCCGAGCGCCAGGAGGGTCCCTGAGCTTCACCTCCAAACCCAGAGCACCGCTCAAGCCACTCTGTGGCCTCAGGAGCCCTCAGTACCGAGCCTGGCTCAAGGACAGATTTGCTGTGTGATACAGTGGGGAAAAAAAAAAAGAAAAAAAGAAAAAGCCAAATCACCGAACCCTGCCCACGTCTGCTGCTTTCGTAAAATGTGTCTGGCTCCAAAAAGCACAAGGCTCCAAGAGGAAATGTGCTGGGGAGCTGCGATGCCCAGCGTGGCCCAGAGGCGGCTGGAGCTGCGGCACTGGAACAGCGCCAGCTCCCATCTTCACACTCGCACCCCCGGGACACGATAGAGCAGCACCAGATGTAAATGCTGCTTTTTTCTTTTTTTTTTTTTCCTTTAAGTATCTTATTTGGCTAATTGCACAATCACAAGAAGGCTTCAAAGCATGCCAAAGAGTGGATAACGACACTACATGGGTGAAAAGGCCTTTCATTTCTCCTTTTCCTCTAATAACCACTGATGATGGACCATTATCCTACCATGTTGCCCTGCCTTGTTGTGCCTTAATGCATATACGTAACAAGGTTACTTATGAGTATAGCACAGTGGCTGTCTATAAGGCAAGAACATTAATTTCAGAAGTCCCACTTTATCTCTTATTACTGCAATACTTTTGCCTGCTGCCTTGGCAGAGCACGAGGGCTGTAAACCAGCAGGGCTGGGCAGTGGGATTCCTTTAGTCCCCTCAGAGCCGCTTCGCTGAGCAGAGTTATGATGCTCTAGTTACGGCACGTTGTAAAAGCCGTTTTGGATACGGCACTTTTAAGTCATTCCAAAACATAAGCAAGGAAAGGGAAAGGTTTGGCTGTAACAGATCAAGAAGGAAAGGCCAAAGGAAACACACTCGGGTATCACCCATAAGCCCAGTACAGTGCAAACACCCAGGCTGGTGATGGAATTGGGGTCCATCTCCCCACTGGTGTGGTGGGACCCAGCCAGCGAGCCTGGTGACACGCACAAGTCAGCACATAGTGACACCTCAGCCCAGGCTTGTAGCTTGGTGCCCACGAGCAACCCCACTGAACATAAAAATACCACCATGTGCTCGAAATCAGGACAGCAGCTTTCAAACACACAATTTAGTAAGACAAGACAACAACATCCATCTGTCCTTCCTAAACAGCAGGGCAAACAGCAGCCTTGCTGCTGTTCCTGCTGGAGAGGAGCACAACGTCCCACCAGCGAGCAACACCGCGCTGTGTCGACACCCTGACAAGTCAGTTACAACACAGAGATGCTCGCACAATCTCCTCTTGCTCCTCAAGTGCCAGCAAGTGGGGAAAACTTTTTAGCAAGAAGATGCAATTCCAAAAGGACATTAAATGACAGAAGCACCAAGTTGCAAAATAAGGCACGTTCTTGGTACTGGCAGACCATCATAATATTTTCCTCTGTTCATCAGGATAATAAAACAGAAGGTAAAGCTCTGCAAACACAAAATTAAGCTAGAATTGTAGGAGAGAGGGGCTAGGAATAGTGCTGCATTTCACTAACTATCTACCAATGAAGAATACAAGTATTCACTTTCTAAAGAAAGAACACATCCGTAGTATGCTAAATGCAATAAGTATTAATTGAGTCATTATTAGCAATCAAAATCTAATTTCTTTGTCACTTTCTGATATCTTAACTAAAGGCATATTTGCAATACTATTATAACAAGTTACAGTTTGAGCAATAGAGCTGCTTGCAATAATTCAGAAACATGTACACTTTCATATGAATATATCATGCCTAACTAATGAGATTGCTCATTTCATAACTTCAGTTCCATTTTTATTATTTCATAAAACTGGAAGTCCTTATCCATTTTATGAAAAACACCAAACCTTTGTGAAATTCATTAAATAAGCATAAAAAATTCATTAAACAAGTGAATTGCATTCATGGCTGCTTTGATGCAAATGCCCTTTAAGCAATGTAAAACTCCATATTGATTTAACCTTTCATGTTCTGATATTTCCATGTGGAGATATATATAAATATATATAAAACCTTTATTCAAGGAATGAAATTAAGTGCTGATCCCTTGATCTCCAGCCAGGGTGAGGTAGATTGGTCAATTTAAATAGTCACTGCTGATCAGCAAACAGCTGAGTTTGTATTAAAACAGAGCACTAGTACTTCTGTACATCTTCGCTGGCAAATAAATACAGATATAATATCTTGGGGCAAATCGATACAATGCCTGAAGTTTCCTCTGTAGCAGAAAGTCAATCAAATACTGGCCAAGTCCTGTGAGACTAGTTATAACAAGGCCATGCTGGTCAAGCAGAATGTAGAAGACATTCTCCTGGGTACCTGGTGAAGTTTAGCAGCTCATTCCCATTGCCCTTGTCCCACTGAAAGCTGCTGCAAACAGCACAGCCAACAAAGCCAGGGTCTGTCTGAACCTCCCACCGCGTCCCACCTGCACCAGGGAGCTGCCACACTCAGGGATCGCTCAGTTTTCTCGGGGTTACTCTCTGTGCCTTCACCCGGTGGTTGCAACATTCAGTTGTCTCACTTCCTACCTTTAAACTCCACTGAAATCCTCTCCCAGTCCTTATGGCTGCATGAAGAATTAAAGAAATCACTAATCCCTAGTCCAATAGAGTCATTCTCTACGTTTCCAATACATTGTACTACAGAGGAGATAATGTGAAAAAGACTCATCTGCTACCAGCCCCGGCAGGACGATGAGCAGAGCTGGCTGACACCGCTGCATACCTGTATACTGGGCACTGCTCCTTTCTGCTGTGCCTCATCTCCAGCAGCCTGAGCTCAGATAATGCAGACAGTGCATGCAAGAGGAGCGTCATACCAGCCCCGTAGCTTCCCAGGGTCCACATTTCAACGATTCTGTTCCTGAACCACCTCCCTACAGCCCTTCCGTGCCTCATTTTCCTTCCCAGGTGCCTCTCCTGCACATTTGCTTCTCCCTCAGCTCATACAGCTCCTGCAAACTGAGCCAGAAACAACTCTATTTCCATTTCTAACCAGTTAAATTATAAACAATAATTTTTACATACCAAACCTGCATTTAATCCTCATATTTCCCTCCAAAACACACCCAGACATCCTTATTCTCAGTAAGCCCAGCCAAACAAAACAAATCAAGTTTCTAGGCCAAGATTTCCAGGAGTTAAAAATAAGCCCAGAAGCACTAAAACAAGTTTCACAAAGAAAAATCACAGCCAACATATTTAAAGTATCATCGTTTTTAAAACTCTCCCCACTTTTTACCCTATGTCCCAGAAGATACCACTTCAAAAAGAGAATCACATTGAAAATAAGCTTTATAATAATGGAGTTTCAGCCTTAATCACAGAACTGCCCAAGCCAGCAGAGCAGGAGCCTGCTCCCATCACAGCAGCGAACAAAAAGATGGATGAAAACATCATCACTTCCCACCCTTGTGCTTCTTGACACCCCTCACCACCCTAGAGCTGGCTGAAAACTAGCCCCCCGAGGAAGGGCATCTGTGACCAAACAAGCCCAAAACAGCACTTTAAGCCATTTAACTTAATCATTATTAGGTTTTAGTTTAGACGTCCCTTGATGCCATTGGCCAGCAACAAGACCCCAGGTACCCTGCAGATCCTTAAGCACCAGTCTTAGGAGGGCACATTTCCACCTACAGCAAGATTTTAAACTGGCAACTGGCTTTGTAATAATTAAAAAAAAAAAAAAAAAGGAGCAGGGGGAGAGGAGGAGAAGGTGGGATAAAAACCTTGGGAGCTTTTTTCATGATTACTAATTTAACAGACAAACTATGTTTTATTGATAGCTCCAATAGTAAATTTGCCTTCCATACACACTGCTGCTGATGCCTAAAATAAGATGTGCAAGAAGAGATAATCTTGTGCCTAAGGCTTTTTTAGGATAATACACAACACGAGCTCACAACAACTCAACCAAGAGGGATTCAATAGAGAACTGCTCTGCAAGAGCTCCTTGCCCTTCTGGATGGAAAGGAGCTGCCGTCTCGGCGCGCTGCTCTCAGCCTCCCCGCGCAGGCAGGCGCGAACTCACATGAGCGTCAGTCCTGCAGGTTTATTCGGAAATTAGATTTTCATTTAAGAAAATCTTTGGTGTAACAGCACAGTAGCTTTTAAAATTTGACTGTCTGCGTGCTATTGGAAATGGAGTTACAGACTGCAGAGAGCCTGCCGCACAAACACAACTCATCCATCTGGGGCAATAGTACTTGGCAGGGATATAAAATTACTTCTGTGTACTTTTTGGAGGAAAAAAAAAAAATATTATCCTTAAATTTCGCAGGTGAACGAGCAAATCTGGTGTGTCTCAAGGTCAGTGGGACAATCCCGGCTGAAAGTCTGCCCTGGGATCTTCCAAGCCCCCCGACTTGCACACGGCTGTACTGAGGTGTCACACTGAGGTCACACAGGGGCTGTGCACACAACTGCGCCCGCTGTCGCCTCCCGTCCTTCCCAAGCGCACGCTCCCTGCTCAGCTGTCAGTGGGGAAGTTATTGCAGCTGCAAATAACCAGGGTGCTGCTAATCTGCAGCCACGGCTCTCGGCAGCCTTTTCCTCCCATTTAAATCAGTTTCACTTGAGGAAGAAAAAAAAAAATCCGTTTGTTTTAGCTAGGCTAACTAGTCAGTGATGTGTTTGGCTGGAAACCTGTTATGTTTTGCTACTTTATCATGTTGCTATTTCCATGTTCAAAAGCTAGTTAAATTATTTACGCTACACTTCATATATTGTGTACAACACTTGCCTTGACATGAACAGCAGCAACTGCAAAGCCAGTTTCCTTGAGCCAGTGCTTCAGAATAACAGAGTGCTGTGCTTTGCAAGGAATGACCCATTCAAAACCTCAGCTCTCATCCCTCCCAAAAAAATCAAGAGCCATGTGGACATGAATTGGCTTCAGAGTTTCAAATAGCAATGTTGATATAATTCTGGAGAATATTGCAAAATACAGACTATAAAAGGAATAAACTGAGCATTAGCTCGGTGCATGAGCCTAGCTACATCTAAAATGCACTGTGAATGATAAATTGCTTTCAGCCAATAACACCCAATGCTATTTTAAAATGTGTATTATAGAACATGTACTTCAAGAGGCTCTGTGAATATTTTATTATACCATCCCAACCATTTACACTGTGTGATATAAGTCTCATTGTAGTTGCACTCCCTTTTAAGGTACAGTTTGATTTCCTCCCTATCTTTTTATTTATTTAATCACAACTCAGTTGAACTACCATTTCTTTGCTCATCAGCAACCAAACTGGGCGTAAGAGTCAGAAAGTCCCCAAAACTCTGAAGTTCTTCTGTGGCCAGAAAACCACAAACCCCCAAGAGCCACCGTGGATGCTCTAGCACAGAGCAAGCCCTTGCCGCTGCTTTTCCCTCACCAAACAGCACCAGCCACCCCCGCAGAGCCAGAGGTGCTTCCTCCGTGCCCCCTCATTTTCTGCTGCATTCCCTCACCACGAGGGCCACGCACAGCAGCAAAGGCAACAAACTCGGCACCAACCCCAAGACCGTTCCAAGCGATGTTTATCTGCTGTGGATCCCACGGTGCCCCCCGGGAGCCAGCAGAGCAGAGCGCAGTGCTGCGCAGGCATGGCTGCTGCCTAAGGAGCTCCCAGCTGCATTCCCCTTCTCTGGATTTTAGCCTGTTGAGAATGATAACATGTACATATAGCAGAACGGGGGGCAAGGGCTGGGCAAGGAGATTATAAACAAAATCTTTCGGTATAAAACATTACTACACTTTCCATATTGATCAGGAAGCCCAGGTGCTGCTATGTGCCTTACTGTATATTATTAAAATTCAGTTAAGAGGCATTTTACTGAATCAGGTCGGGGCCTGAGTGTTCCCTCCAGTTCAAGCCTTGATATTGCACGGGTCTTGTGAACTTAGTCGTAGTTATCAAGAAACATTACAAGTCAAATCAATATTTTATAGCCTCCGCACAGATCGTAGTCTGAAACTCTATCAGCACAGTGCTCTGAACAGAAGGATTTGCAGGAGCTAAAATAACTTACACTAATAAGGCACCGATCCATGCAGTCCTTAACGACCATTTAGCTTTGGCAACACTTTTTACCATTATTGAGCTACTAGGAGTTGGCTTTGTTTCGTTTCTGCCCCCCCCAACAGAAAACTCCTACATCAGATTAAGGACACAAGCAGTAACCTAACCACAAGGCTCAGGTTTGTTCCATGTAAATTCATTCCAATTATATAAACTACTAAATTAAGAAATGAGGTATTTAAAACAAAGGGGTTATAACAGAGCCACAGATACACAAACAAACATCACAGAAGTTCTTAACTCCACTTCTTGCCGCCTTTGCTTATTGAAGTGCCATATGTTGCTGCAAGTGCTATGAAAATATCATAAGATCGTAATTATAAGGTTTGTTGAATTATAGAGTAAAGAAGCCACTGATTTACATTTAAATATGAGCAGTGGTAATTGAAATGTCACATGCTTCTCTGTTCTTGACTCCAGAAAAATATTTATCTACCAACAGCTTGATGTGCTTTGAACAATGGCCTGGATTCATGAAAGGGACTGCTCCTCACATCACTCGCCACTTTTATTTATTTCTCCCTTCTGATTTACAAACTCAAACGGGGGCTCCTGAAGTGCTCAGGCACTGACGTAGCAATGAAGACACCGCGATGCAAACAAGATCGTTACCAAGTTTGTGTTCAATAATTCTTTGCCCTGTCAATACGGGAAGCCCTGCAATAGCTTTGGGAAATCAATTTTAAATTGACCTCATTGAACTGATGCAAAATCCAACTGCAGATGCATTTAAACTGATGAGCTCTCATTAAAGTCCAATAGCAAGCAAAACCGAGTCAGGCTGATGTTGAGTACGCACCAAGAGGGTTTACAAGAGTTTAAAATGAAAATTGCACTGGTTTAACCAGGATCTTTTTAAGGGGAAAAAAACATCTAGAGACAGCCCCAAAGGCACTGCCATTACTCCGCTGTGCCCAGCTCTTGAAGCTCGACCCTCCTTACAACACCACCAATGCCAGCAGAACACCCCCGAGAGGTTCAGTTCCACCAAGCGAGTTGAAAAGAAGAGCAAAAGGCCGAACCAGAGGAAAGCAGCTGGCTGGGAGCAGCACGTGGCTCAGACTCACGGAGGCAGCACCCAGCCTCCCTGTGCGCTCCCCCCCGAGAGGTTTGACATCACCTGCCCTGGGAAAGGCACCCCGGGAAAGCCACTAAACCAGCAATACTTGTGCCTGAGCCTTCCCTGAGGAAGGCTGATGTTTGAATGGAGGGAGCTGCACACCCTGCTCCCTCGCACACTCCAACATCTGTGCCCATCACAGAGATGCCTGCAAGACTCAGAAGAGCATCTAATGACCATCACTCCCAGGCTGTATTTTTCCAGGTCTAAAAAATCATAATCTGTCTTGCAAAGCCTTTGTCTATTTTGAGGTTACACAAGTGATTGTTGCTATCAAGCATTTTTCTTTTTTGTTAGATATTAATAATTCTCATCATGCAAGGACTGAAGTCTGGGCCTTTCTTCTTTTTTTTGGTCTTTCTCCAGGAGGCCCATTCCACTGCACCGTGTGAAAACCCTGGGGGACTTTTACCAGCTCTGTTTAATAGCCACACACTTCACCACTGAGTTAATGGTAAAGCTTTCAATTAACAGAAGCAGTTTTAGGCTAATGCTAAACCAATGAATCTTAGTCACCTGCCCTGCTTCCCTCTACCTTTCCCAAAACACTCTTTGTTTTCTGGTTTAATAATTAAATGTACCCAGGCCTTTTTGAAGACTCTGAAGAGAAACCAGGCTGACTGGAGCTTGGTGAGAACAGGTAACATTTGTAAGGAAACACTGAGCAGAGGAGAAAGAAAAATATTTTGGCACAGTCACGACTTGTATTGAACACTAACAGAACTCTTCAAAGTCATCACATCAAACACAGGCAGAGATGGGTCTCTGCTGGGCTGTGTCACTCCATCTGTGGGAAAGCACGTCGTGGTGACAGGAACGGCCGATACCCAAGAGCCACAGCAGCATCTCCAAGGCAATGGGTCAGTAAACAGCATAATGAAATCTGACAGTAACTTCATTTATGAAGTATACGCTAAAGCTATCAGGGCAAAAGTGCTAATAGCAAGGGCAACATTTGCATAATTACACTGACTTTAAGGCTCTGGTTTTAAATTGACCTAACAAGGCGTCTCATTGACGCAAACCGCAGCGGGCTCTGCTGTGAGGAGGCAGCAGGTTGCCCTGGGTTCAGCTGCTCACCACGCCGGGTCACCCGGCCCTCGACCGCCACGGAGCAGAGGCTTGAGTGCCGGGGCTGTAAGGAAGCACGGATGTGACACTGGGCACTAGGGAGCAAATCTGGTTTATGAAGGATACTGGGTTTTTATATTTTCTGCTTCTCTTTGGTGTGCAAGATCTTCCAGATAACCCTCACTGCTACCCCCCATCCTCACAGCTCTGCCTCAGCACCACATCACACAAATTAGGCTGGAAGAACAAACATGGGACAAATTAGTAGCCCAGAAGGAATATCAGAGCAGACTAAAGAGACGATGTCTTAAAAAAAAAAAGACCATCCTTTGGCACCACTGGACATTCGTACCACGCCAGTTTGAACCATTCCCTGTGGGGTTCAATCGCTATACTTACAAACAGTATGGGCTTTTTTACAAGTTTTTACAATTAATACTAGAGAGGCTAGTTGCGTACAGTCTGTATGTGGCACTTATTCGGAAGGAAATTAATATTTATTAAATAAAACAAGATTCCCATCATGGTACATGTTTAACTGAGCTTGCTACTGCCCAGGGCTTGTTTGTCACACATGACCAAGCCAAAGGCACAGAGGAGACAGGAGGCGGCAGCTGCAATCATGGTGCTACCCATTCCCAAACTGGAGAGCCCCCAAACTGGTGCCCTTCTTCCAGGGAGAGACACACACAGCCCGGCAACAAGCTGTTTGCGAGCAGGAGCTGCCTGGCCAGGGCTGTGGGGCAGATTTAGGGAGGCTGTTTCCCACTTGTGCCCACAGTGGTGATGCTCAGGGCCCCCCAGACCCAGCCCTGCCTGCTCTGTCCCCCATGAGCACACCAGGCAAGGGGGCACTCCGTTCTTGCTGCAATGAAACCCTGTAACAGTCAGGCTACAAGCTGTGGAAGTAGGCTGAATAAATATTTAGGTACAACAGAAGACTATGGGTTAAACAATCTGTGGGGCAACACTTTTATTGAACAATTTTGCAGAGTAAAGCTGCCCACAAAGGGATGAGGAGCACAAGCAAGCAGGGCAAGGACCTCGCAGCGAGGATATTCTGATGCTGCTGACTGCCCGCTGCATATTTACTCAGGCTTTTTCTAGCTCTGCATAATCAAAGAGGCACTGGGAGTTGATGCACAAGGAAAAAAGAAAACAAGCAGAGGAACAAGCCTCTGGCCATCATTTCAGGTTCAGCCTTGTGAGAGCCTGTGCTGTTACATGCAACTGCAACTTTGGAGAAGCAGCAGCTCCCAGGGTCACCCACCGCTCACTGCATCAGTAGTTGCTACAACTGACTTACCTTTCCGTCTCAGCAACAGCCAGTTAGATATACACAAGTGTCTCCTCCACCACTACACAGCTCTGGTGCTAAACCCATCCACCCAAAACCCAGCACATATTTCACAAAGATGAAAAGACAAAAATATACAAAATAGCCATGCTAGCTAGAGCACTACTATTTAGTAGGTACTAAAACATCAGACGACACCATCTTCACATTAAACTCTTCATTGAAAATAATACACATTGCAGATCCCCATTTCATTTTTGTTACATTTTGGTCGTCTTTGCTTCATCACCCTTCTACAAATCATGAAGAATTCACAGATGAATAATGGACTGAGAACAATATGTGCATACTTATAAAAAAAACATAAAACCAAGCACCAGCTAAGAAGAGGATAAACCCTTCCCAGGCACAGTAAATTAATGACTAAAGTAATAAAACTGTAATAAAAAACATCAAACTGGTATTGTTAAGTGTTTAAAACCTTTTCCAGTTTCTCTGATGAGCAGTCAGTATTCTGTTCCACAATAAAGCATGTCATTCCATTGTCCATAGAGCCTCCCCATGATATATAAATGAATCATTTCATTTTCTCCCCTTTGTCTCTGGAGAATTTACAACACTTCATGTTTAGCTCCTATATCTCCTCCAAGAGGACATGCTCCTCCAGTTACGCACCGCTGTGTGCCCTGACCAAGGGTGGAGGTAACTCCTGCCTCTGCTGCTGAGCCCTTCTGCAGGCTCAGGAAAGCACCTCCCCTCCTCACAGCCCACTCTCCCACCACCCCAGGGGGCCCTGGGCAGCACAGCCTCTGCCAGGGCGCTCCCCAGACCCAGCACCAGTGCAGCCGAACACTCAGCACAGCAGGGACGGCAGCGCATCACTCACCCAGCCCAGGCAGTCCGCACGGCCCACACTCCTAGCCGTGTTTCACCCCAAAGCACAGCCCAGCTCCCTCGTGCTCCACGTGGAACAAATCCCCTTAACCAAAGCCCTACAAGAGCAGCTCTTCCCTGCTCCTTAATTGGGGCTGCAATTGCTCCCACCTGTGGGCAATCCCCAGTTAAAGTGACAGGGAGCAGGGCTGGCTCCCAGACCCACCTGTGGCTGCCATCACCCACACCAAGAGCCGCATTTTAATATTATTTATAAAATCCACATTGTTTATAAAGTGTGATGGATCCTCCAAAGCACACGTCTCAGGCTTTTACTCAGCCCCACTTGGGAGACCAGTTACTGACCCTCCTCCTTAGGTCCTCTCCTTTTTCTTTACCAGCACATTTGAAAAGATGATCCCCACCTGAGAGGTGTGTGGGACTGAGGAACACAAATCCCTTTTTCAACAGTAAAGTAGGTCTCTGGTGTGCAAATTCAGTGGACTTCCAGCAAACCTCACACCCTTCAGTCACCCATGGAATGAAACCACCTCCATGATAGGCTTGCTAAAAAATGTTATTAACATTTGGGTTTGGTTTGGTTTGTTTCAAAAAAAGTTCATTGCTGATTATTACTTCCTAGTAGAAATAATAGTGCCTTCTCATTTTGAACGTCCATCAGTGAAAACATACACCTTTTTATGAGTTAAATTGTTTGGAATAACTTTCAAACAATTACTTAACTCCTCTGAAATTTCTTTCATGGGATTGAAGGTTTTTCCTGTATCAAATTATCTGGATTTCTCATGGGTTATGCATTTCTCAAAAACTCACTGTTTGCAGATTAAAGAGAGAAAGGCAAGTTAGAAAGGACACAATAGAAAAAAGATCAGTAAAGAAAAATATTTTAAAAATTAATGACCAAGGGGGAAATGGAAACACATTAAAGGCAAATGTGAGAGCTTTTAAATATGTTATTAAAATTGATTTATAAATGAGACTCTTCTTTAACCAAGTGCTTTAGCCTTCACTATTTATTTCCTTCTGCTGTCTCTCCAAGCATTGGTGTCACCACGCAAAGCCTATGGCATTAAGGAAAGATATCCAGAAAATAATTAGGCTGGCAATGACTACGGGCTGTTCACACAGGAAAGCATCATTATAGGAAGAATATGAATATGAGATGAGAAGCTGGCTATTTGCAACCACTGCCAAAGCCCAGGCAGGCTCAGGACATCCGTCCCAGGCAGGACAGGCAGAGTCAGGAGGAAAGAGGGACCAGCCAAGCCCACAAATGCAGACACTGATTATTTACAGAGGCAGGAAAAGACATTTCCAATTTCTACCCTCCTCCTCGCCTCCCTCTGCACCGACCCCAGCGGAGCTGAGCCACACACCGGGAAAACCGAAGCAGCATTTCCACGGAGAAGTGTCCGCAGCTGACGGAGAAGGGCTGGAGCCACACCACGTGCAGCCCGGCCGGGAACCCGCGCGCAGCGCGCAACGTGCCACGGTCCCCTTGCTTCCTTCTGCACCGGCCTCAAGTACGAATCAATCACCCCAGGAGGCTGCATTTGTGGGGTGTATCTTCTAGGGTATTTCCTTTCAGCCTTGAAAACCCTTCCAGCAACGCACCCCGCGATGCAGCAGCCTGGCCTGGGAAAGCACGAGCGCTGCGGCCTCCCGAGGGGTTGCACAAACCCAGCGACGAGCAGGACGTGAGGCCACGCGACTCCTGGGTCACCTTTTATTAAAGGGCACAGTAGCAGACGTGTATTGCACAAACCGCCCAGTTAACGTTATCCAAAATTGTGAAATTTATCCTCGAAAGGGGCACATTTTGGGCATGAATTTTCATAAATAGACAAAATGTGCTAGTATATGTTTAACGAATTAGTCTCATTTTTAGTTTAGATATGCAAAATGTTTTATTTTAAAGCTGCTATCTGTCAAAAACCACAATAACATTATAGGTAAAAACTCCAAACAGAAATATAAAACACCACTGAGAACTATAGATCTCATACATTGGATTTTGTGGCGAGAATGGTCCACAAAACTCATTCTGAATGTCCTCATAAGATCCTTTTTATAGCAGGTTATGAATCATCACATGATATCTTTAAATGGATGATCAATACTGTATTTTCCCATAAAACGTTTGGTTTGAAATCCGATTTTAAGTGCATTAGAGTTTTTGTGCACTGAATAAATGAGTGTCATAATAAATTGTCATCAAATATGAAAGAAATACAGCTTAGATTAATTGCCATATTTATTTATGAGTCTATAAAATACATTGTGAAAGTCCTGGCACATTTTTGGGATACCAGCTTGAACTTTCAAGAAAGTTAAAAGCATTAAAAGAGACTGAAAGTAGATTTATTATTGGAATGTTTTTAATTGCAGTTTCAACCAGACACAGGTATTAGAATGGCTGTGCCCTTAATGGCCACGTCTCATGTGTTTTTTCTTTTAAAATGATATACTTTCCATATTTTTATTGATTTTGTAAGATTTATTGTAGATTAGTGCTGCTTGTGTGTGAAATCACAAGTGGTCCCAGGTTCCCCAGAGTGGGGGGCTGCAGATGGCCCAGCGCCGCGGCCCCTCCCGATGCGCCCCCCGCACTCGGTGCTGCCTGCAACACCGGCGGGAGGAAAGACCAGAGGAAAACCTCAGTTACCTGAAGGAGGACCAGCAGAAAGGGCCTCTGAAAACTGCCCAGCGGGTCCTGTTCTGCACTCATGTCTGCAAATGCAAAAGGGACTTAATTCAGACAGGATCTGGAGGGGGAGGCAAGCTGAGGCCCTTCGTTACTCAGATGTTAACTAATGAAGAGGCTCAAGGCCAACTGACCTGATGGGGCTGGGTCTGACTTGGGTTAAGTATTTTCTGGTTTTGGAATAACCTATAAACTCCCTGTGTTTCGAATGTACAACAAACACAACTGGGCTTCTGTAAATTACAAATGAAAGTAAGGAAGGAAGCAGTTCTGATATCCGTGTTTAATAGTGCACATAACCTGGTGATAACTCTAGGAAAGTAAGACACTGTTGCACATAACCAGCATGCTAATTAAAATATAGATCCTGGAAATTACAGCAAGCAGACTAGGTAATGGAATAACACTGTAATTCGCTGCCACAGAACAAAAATGAGAAGCTATACCTAAGGTGATATTAAATTTAAAACCTTCGGCTTGGCAGCCAAATGCCTCCTTCCCACCAGCTGCCCATCAGCTGATACAAAGGCCACGAGAGCACAGACACAGCCTGGTGGTTAATGGTACCCGGGGAGCCCAACATCCTGCCCCAGTTGTGCCACAACAGCCACCACTTTTCAACAAAAATAATCATTCAAAATTGTTTCTGTTGATCTTACTGAACCCACAGAGGGGTCAGCGCGAATGAGAGCTGCGACAGTGCCCTGACCCTGCCGCTGTAACCAGCCCGTACCTCAGCAGAGCACAAACAAGTCCTCAGAGGGGAAGTTCTCGTGCGTTTTTGTGCAGACGTGTCTTCGCTGGACAAACTCACATTTTACAGAATAATCTACAGATAACCTTAAGAAAGCTGGTACAGAAGTGTTGGGTTACCTCTTTTGAAAGTATTTAATCATTAGCCAGATATGGTTTCCGAAGCTGGGTTTAGTGATGGCCCCAGATCCACGGGAAGATTCCACCCAGGAGCGTGGGGAAGTGCCATGTCCAGCTTCCACCCACTTGGCCACCTCCAAGCACAGAACGGTCCACATTAAAGCCCCAGGTCCAACCATCCTCCAGCTCCAAGAACACTCCAGCCCAATTGCAGATTTTACAGCCATATCCTAGAACCTAACCACAGCAAATACAGTGACGGTCCAGGAAAACCGCAGGTCAGTGGTGCTGGGAGCCAAGGGGAGCTGCTGGTCCCCAGGGCAGAGGCAGGAGGGTGAGGTGGAGGGTCAGGCCACCCCAGAGGACTGTTAGGAAGAAGCAGCTCATTGTCATGTGAAGGAGTCCACACAGACTTGGTGCTTAGGGATCCCTGGGAATATTATTATTACCCTCATCTGTCTTTTGATTTCCAGATGAAATTTTAAATGGCTCTTATTTAGGTGTCCATCTAAAAGAGAGGGTCTGGAGAAGTAAAGGCCCATCCATCTCTTTTTTTCACTTTGCACATACCAAAGCCAGAGCAAAATTGTGCAGCTTCTTGGATTATCTAGCCTACATCCATAACTCTCCAGAAATCCAGTGATGTATTTTTTGGATGTTCCCTTTCAGAAGACAAGTGTCCAAAGGCAATTGAAGTTATTCCTGACGTATTTCAAAAGTGATCTAAACCAAAATCTACCTTCAGGTTTAGCCTTCAGCTGACAAGGTACCGCACGTTATCTCAGCAGTTATACCTCACCTCCAAAATCAGGGTATGTCCCACGCTCCACTGTGCCAGTTCTCCCCTCTGTCCTGAAGACAGTTCTTTCTATTTTCTGCTTGTATGTTAAGCAATTAAAATACTTCATCTTCAGCAAGATATTAATCTTAATATTGTCCTAATTTGTTTCGTCTTTTTCTGCCTCTCATGCAGAAATCAGTCTTGACAATAGCCACTGAGATAAGGACAGTAACCAGCAAGCTTCACAATGAACCATCATATACACTATTTTAGTTTGTCAAAACAATTAGTGTTCAGTTTGGCTTTATTCAGTTAAATCTGCAGTGACTGATCAGTATAAATTATGTATTAGGCTGCCCAGCTGTACTTGTTTATTCATGCATGGACTTGAAGAATTTTCATTTTCTCAGTACAAAAAAGCAACAGCCAAAAAATCCCCCCGTGTTCTAAAATATAAAGGCACTTTCTTCTCAGCCACATTTCTGCTTCACGTTTTTGAAGCTGCTTTATCCTTACCCTTCTTAGAACATTATTCTTCTTTTCCAGAATGATACTCCAATGCTTATTTCAATTAACCTATTATTTCATTCGCAGTTATCGGCAGCTCCATTTGCATTGGTGGGAAGCACATACTGTTACTTTCACCCCTTGCAATTACATCTCGAGCAAAGCAATATCAGAGCTAAACCAAATGATGTTGATTTTAAAAGCATCCAAAATCCCATTGTAGGCTGCATTTGGACTCCTGCCTTGCTTCAAGAGGAGCTGCTCACAGAAATGTTTACAGTTAAGCCTCACACTCCTCTCTTTCAAGAACAAAAGTTGGTGAATCAAGAAAGATCGTTTTCCGGTTTTGCTCGTGTTTATAGTCACACAGTCCTCACTAGGACAACTGGGTGAAGGCAACATACACTGTGGGGGTGGGACCATCCGCTTGTATCTGGGGAGAGGGATGACACAGATTTAGATAAAGAAAAATCTGCAGTGACCACGTACAGCATCAGCTGCACTTCTCCAAGATGCAGCGTATGAGCAAAATGGAAATCTGGCTGTTGAAGCTGTTTGCCTGTGATGAAAAGAATGGCAAATCGCACACTCCTTCCCTAAAGCTGCCCTCCACCAAGCCGAGTTCAAGAACCTGTTAACAGAAGGTTTATGCCAATGTTTACAAATGGCAGGAAGATGTTTCAGCAGCTTTGGCGGGGCAAGACCAGTCGCTCAGTGACAGACTAACAAGGCAAACAGTGACATTTCTTGGAAGAACACAAAGACCCAGAGTTTGTGTCCTCCTGGGGAGCTGGAGAGCAATGTAGAACTTGGATTTGCTAATGGGAACACCCTTTAATATCCCGTGTCATAAGGGCAATTAAAAGTGTTGTTTGGGTGGCTCTTGGGTATGCATAGAACAAATTATGCTACAGAAACGTCTCCACAGGGCTGAGTGCTGAAAGTGGAGAAAGAGCTGGGTCACAGAAGGGTATCTCTCAAAGTTGGGCTCAGCTACAACGTACCTGACAGGTAACGGATTTGCTTTCACATTGATTACACACGACAAAGATCGACAAACACAATGTTTGCATTGATCTGCATTATGGCCGTTACAAAAGTGCTTTTGCACAGTGAATTCTGCCCTGGTTTCAGCAGCCACTGTGCTCGTCACATCAACGAGGAAGGCAAGAGCCCCATATGCAACTTGCCAGCACACACACAGTGCCAGCAACAGCTCCCATGAGTAGAATGAGCACACAGCTACTCTGGTTGTTTCTTTCATCAAATAACATAAGAAATGTTCTAGTGAAAAGACAAAATTTTGCTGAATTAAGTGCTTTAGAACAAGTGGGTTTATTACTTTATAATTAGCATAATTTCCCCCATAGGGATTCTTGCAATTAAATAATTAGCAGTAATGTTACCCAAAGGTGTTCTTTAATGAATTTTCTAAAGTTACTGCCCCCGCTAGCGACAACTGAACCGGCTGTTTTACACCGCCTGAGCGCTACTCCTCGCCAGGCTCCGGGCGACGTTCGAGGCTCCTGACACCCGACCCGAGCTCCGGGCCACCCCGCTCAGCCCGGCGGGGCGGGCGCGGCTCGGCCGCCGCGCTGCCCTCCTCGCCACGGATGCCCCGACGGCGCGGGCAGCCCGCT